>CAUYQG010256893.1:0-20562 GCA_963574415.1 Tarsius wallacei
AAAAAAAAAAAAAAAAAATTGACCAATTTTGTCCTGGGAGTATCTACCAGATTGATGATGTGCTTGATTAAGTTTATGCCAGCTTGTGAAAGGAAATTGTTAAACTTTGTAAGAAGGTTATTAAACTGTTGGTAGTTTTTAAATGACTGTGGTGGGAATATTTACACCACAGAAAATGACCTAGGTTATACATCAGGGTTTCTTGTATTTTCAGAGAGTGATTTAAGGAACACAACTAAAAGTCACTCAGGCAGTTTCTTTAGAGTTAAAATTTATATTCTTATATGATTTATGAAAGAACCACACTTTTGATCTCTATGTAATATAGTTTTTACTGTCATACTTCTATTCTGCAAGACTTTATTATTATGTATTAGTATAGCATTAGTAAGGTTAATAAAACATAAATTTTATTTCATAGTGCCTTGTAGTAGATCATACTTATACTAATTAAATTGGTAATCCTTGAATGTCAAACTAGAAAATGTGTCCTTTATTTTATAGCCAATGGGGAGTTTTTTCATGCAGACCAGGGTCATCATCAGAGCTATGATTAGCTGCTTAACACTTTCTTTGGTGATAGGGCAAGAAGTGCTTTTCGTTTTAGGAGATGAGACTAGAGGCAAGCAATCAGAAGTCTATCAAAATAGTGTCTGAGAGGTAACAAGGTCTTCACTAGTATAAAAGTGGCAGTGTCACTTTTGTATTTTATTTTTACTACCAGAGGACATCTGCATAACAGTAAAATGCCATATGGGAACTTAGCTTTGGTAGCTAAGTACAAAATTTTACTCTTAAAAAATAATTTGTATGAATTGAAACCATTGTACCTGAGTGTCTTTTTTTAATAGTTCTCTTCTAGAGATCACTGTACCATTTCTAATTGTTTGATGAGAGTAATGTAGTGAATTGATCTTCAAATTTTTAAAGGTTTATGAATTTACGCCCTATTGAAAGCATTTTTGTCCTAGAAATATCCACTCTTTTCATGTTAATTCTTCTCCATCTGTCCAAATATTCACAATATATTTGATCATATCCAAATGGTCCTTTTCTTTCGTTGTTTTGATAAATGAATTCCTCTAAACAAAGGCCATTTTACATTTTATCAGATTACAATCTGTCTTTGAAACATCATGATGAGGTTTAAAATATGACTTTATTTGTTTTGTTAAATATTATTGATTATTATTTTTAAATATCAAAAATGGATGAATTTTAATGTCACAGGTAGAAAAAATAACAAACATATGCTTACCCTAAGGGTATTCATTACTAGGTATTTACATGAAACTTGTGAAGTAATATTTTCCAATTAATAAAATAATTTAATATATGACCCATAATCAAATTGCAATTTCAAAAAATATATGTAATTGGTATAAATCTTAGTCCATAAGCTCTTGTATGAGAGAAATATCATTCACTTACTTTTAAAATAACTTTTAAAATTCTACATTGAGTATCCATTCTTTTGGGTTGACCTTACATTTGAGTTCAGTGATTGTTATGTTCTCCCTTTTACCCTGATTTCAAAACCCTATACATTAAGTTCCAAGGGCAGGGGTGCCTCGATTCTTTAGTTGTCTACCTACACAGGTCAACAAACATCCCACACATATGTTCACTTCAAGTTTGACAGCTCTCTGCCATTTTGTTGAAATTTTTTGTGCATAGAAATTTTTGTCGAGCTTTGATCCTCTATGCTTAGAGCCTCAGGTAATTTACAATTATTTCTCTGTAAAATCTCGGTGCCCATATTCCCAGCTAACTGCTTCTAGACCCAATGATCCCTCCCTCTTTTTCTTTCTTAGGTTAAGAAAGATTTTGTATAGTCTGCAGACAATCCTTCTTCCATGATGTTTCAAGTCACCCTGCTTCTATCTAAAACTCCATTTCTCTTATTTTGACCTCCTTAGGAAAGTCTCTAAGTTCTCTTAAAGGTGTAGGCTATTGAGAAAAGAAGAATCAATTACATTATGTACACTGCAACATGCTTCCCTTGAAGCTGTGAAACATAGATCTAATTACATGAAAAAGATTGAGGTAGAGGCCAGCATTTCAAAAGTATGTTCCACTCATATAAGAAATACCACAGAATTCTTTAGGTGTGATGCTTGTCAATGAAGGATACCAGAAAGAAAATACATTTACCCAGGAATGAAACATTGGATTATTGGTAATTGGATTATCAATTATCAGGTAACTTTAGATGGCAATGTGTGCAATGCAGTCTATGTTTCTGGTTACCTGATATTTTTCTCTTTTTTTCCTTTGCTCATTGTAATACTTGTGTGAGGGTTTGTTTACAAATTAGAGTTGATGCCAGCCTTATGATTTTAATGAAGAGCTTTTTTTAGACATCTTGTTTAAAGCCAAAAGTTACATTTTATTCTCATAAAGATACCAAAGACTGATTCTGTGTGAATATCTGAAATGAGTGTATTTTAAAATGCCCCTGGTTTTAAGTATGATTGCATATACAAATAAACTTAAGAAGCTGAATTTGTTTATATATATTTGTGAATGTGGATGATTCTGGTCTTTTGGGAAAATATTAAGACAAGAGAAAGCTAGACACCTCACAGGCAGATAGTTAGGGTGGGTCCCGTAGCTGCATGCCCCAGAGACTGGAGTGAACATACCCACTTCCATGTTCATAGAGTTCAACTTTCTTGAACTTTTACCAGATTGGCCCCTCCCAATCCTCTCTTATTGGTACATTACTAAGAGCAGACCATGGCTCTTCTCTCTGATTGGTGCTGCTGCCAACCAATCAGCAAACTCTAGAGACTATATAAACTCCTTCCTGCAGAAGACAACTCAACAATCCTGTATCCTGCTGCGAGATGTTCTATCCTCTAATAAATCCCTACTTACTCACTGTTCAGTTGTCTGACTTCCTTATTCTTCCTGGACATGAGATAAGAACCCGAAGAGCTGCTGAAGACCACGGGATCTGAAGACCACCTTACCTGAAGAGTTGCACACACTGGAGGCTTACTTGTCAGCCGATGGAACCAGAGAAGCGATGGACCTGATGGTGGATCAGAGCTGATGGTGGAGCGGAGCCAACAGGCCCCAAGAGCTAACCAGACTCGGTGGGGCCGCCAAACCAACAGAGCTGCAGCACTACCCTGGGCCTGGCTTGCTGGCCCATTGAGCTGACACTTCTTGGGGCCTGGCTTGCCAGCCCGCGGAGCCAATAGAGTTGTGACACTTCTTGGGGCTCGGCTTACCAACTCCCCCATTCAGAGAGCTGTAACATTCTTTAAGGACCCCATAGCTGCTGGCATCCCTGAGTTCTTGGGAGCCACCTGTTCCCCATCCGAATGTCATCACATCCCAAACACTGGGTGGATCCTAGGCTGGCAATATGGCTCCGGGAACAGCAACATTCCTTGGGGGCCCAACTTGTCAACCAATCAGGTAAAAAAACCATACTAATATTACACTAAAATTGTAATTATCTTTTCATCAGAAGATTCTGTAAATTGAGCAAATTTTGATAATATTGTTTTGGCATTCAACTATACTAATATGTTAAATCTATGACCATGGAGTAGCAAAACCTGTTAACTAAAAATAATAAATCAATAAGACTGGAAACTAGAACAATTAGACCAGTTATATAACTGTCAGCTGAAAGTGTGGCTAATGCAGGTGAGAACATCCTCTCAACCCAGGATGTAATGCCTAAAGGGACTTTTTGCTACTCAAATGCAGGCACAATAGCGTAACTAAATGTCCTAACTTGACCTTAGCTTATAATATCATTAACATAATATTTGCATTGCGGTTTCTCCCTCAAGTGGGCTTTTCTGTGACACTTATGGGTAATATTCAAGATGGAATAACTTTGGACAAGGAACTGCATGTACAATAAAAGCTGGGTCTCAGGAAGTAAAGAGAGGATATGATGCAAATGAGAAAAACGTTCCTAGAAAAATAAGATAAAACCACACACAAGCTCCTAGCACTGGTAACCCATTTCAAACCCCCTTTCCTTTATGATGAAGAGCTTTGTTGCTTAGTAAGCTCCTTGTTTTATTCATCCTTTCCTTCCTTGTTTTCAATTTAGTTTGCTACTTTTACCGACTATGCCGCCAGGTGTGGTTTTTCACTTTCTGCTCCAAATCAAGTCAGCTACCTTTGTCAGCAAAGTTGCCAGTTTTTCTGTTCAAGCACACTCTGGTGAAACTATAGTGCAGATAGAACTGGTAGCAGCAGGGTGAAATGGGAGCAGCCCCAGGGAAGCAATCCGTAGAGTCTCACTGGTTTTAAATGAAGTTCTGACAGTTCATGGAGTTCATGCTTTTCAGTTCGTGTTTGCCTTTAATCAATGTTGAAGACTTTAAATGCTCATTTTCAACATTAGTGTACAATTTTATACTTGCTTGGTTTTGTTGTTTTGTTTGTTTGCTTGTTTGTTTTTGTTGACAGAGTCTTGCTCTGTCACACAGTCTGGAGTCTTTGGTTCATGCAATCCTCCCATTTCAGTCTCCTGAGTAGCTGAAACTAGAGGCATGTACTACCATACTTGGCTAATTGTTTTTAAAATTATTTTTTATGTAGAGACAAGGTCTTACTATATTACCCAGGCTGGTCTCAAACTTCTGGCCTCAAGTGATCCTCCTACCTATCCTCTTAAAGTGCTGGGATTGCAAACATTAACCACTGAAGCCAGCCTACATTTGCTTTTTTAGAAGATTTGCTAACATCTTCCTGCTACCATAGCTGAAAAAGCTGTCACTGTGTGTGTATATGTGTGTGTGTGGGGGGGGGGTAATCTCCAAAGATATGATATGATTGGCGTATTCCAGAAAACCCATTTGTACCAAAGTGATAGGTAGCCATTCTTTACATAAATAGCAACAGCAAGAGAAAACAAAATGATGACTCTTCAAAAATAAATGCACACATTCATACATAATGTACTGCACTTTCATAACTGAGAACAGAACTATTCCTTTCCACTCCCTATATGCTACTTTTCCTTCCATATAATATCCAGTCTTTTCAGTATGGTAATACATTGTTTTTACTAAGTGTAATGAATGCATTTGAAATTAGGAGCATACTTAGATTCTAAAGAAAAGTAAGAAACAGCCTATTTATACAATATGTAACAAAAACACAGTCCCATTAGGAATAACACTTTTAAAAACATAACATAAAGGTGATAAACTATTTCAGCATCTAGCAATCACTTTAATTATGTTTTCCAATTTTATCACTGAGGTTGGAAACATATTTTTATAAAATGTTTCCCACAGGTACATTTAGTCTTTCCGTAAAGCACTTAGGTTATAATAACAACACTGCTTATTTTATATGTGGAAATTCTGGGTAGTTCAAACAGTAGGCTATGAAAATTCTGACAGGGAAGTTAAATGCTATCATGAGATACTGTGAGAAAAACAGTCCTAAATTCCAATCTCCATTTCATTTTTGTTGAAAAGATATATACAATACTTCAGTTTTAATTTATATTTCAAGATTTGTTTTTGCTGAGCATGTGATACAATATTATCGTCGAATAGGTGGCTTAAAAGACAGAAATTTATCCTAGTTCCTTTCTTCCAGAAGGAAGGAAGGAAGGAAGGAAAGAGGGAGGGAGAGAGAAATTAGTTCAAATCTCTGATGTCCCTTCTTGTAAGGGCACTAATCCCATCAGACCAGAGACTCACCCTTAAGATCTTAACCCTAATTACTTACCAAAGGCCTCATCTCCAAATGCCATGACATTGGATTTCAAGGTTCCAATATGTTAAATATGATGGGACATAAATATCCCATCCATAATAAATGTCACTATAAAGTCACCCATTTATCCATTCAAAGAATATATTTTGAGGGTCTGATGCTAGAGAGTGAATACGGCATTATGCTTTTTTTTAAAATGGAGCTGAAGTCTCATGTATTTCTCTCTGCTGAAATCTAACTTAAAAGTTTTCAAAAATCTATGAAAGCTTTATTTATACTAGAAATAAGAATTGCCGCCGGGCTCGGAGGCTCAGCCTGTAATCCAGTGCCTTGGAAGGCTGAGGTGAGTGGATTGCCCGAGCCCGCGGGTTCAAGACCCGCCTGGGCAACTTGGCGAGACCTCATCTCTACAATAAATAAAAAATCAGCCGGGCGTGGTAGCACGCGCCTGTAGTTCCGGCTACTTGGAAGGCTGAGGCAGAAGGATCGCCTGAGCTCAGCAGGTCGAGGCTGTGGTGACCGGGAGCGGCCACTGCACTCCAGTCTGGGTGACAGTGAGACTCCAACTCAAAAAAAAAAAAAAAAAAAGAATTGCCATGGCTACTTTTTTCTATTAAACATTTTGATACTTAATATAACACAGTTTACTAGGAGGTATTAATTATTAAACGTGTTATGTAATATTCTTCCAGGTCTTGCCTTCCTGTTGTTAGTGTTATATCAAGATATAATACATCTATCAATTTCCCACAAAGAGTGATACAGTTATTTAAACTTTATTTTATTGAATTCATCTATTGAAAGGATAACAAATGGGAAAGATAAAAAGTGTTTTGGTATTGGGTTGAAGAAAGGACATTACATGAGCCCCAAATTATGTAATAACTAAAAAATTACTGAATAATAGAAATATGTTCTGTTCAACCACAGCTATTTAAGTATATATTTGGAATATACAAAATATATATACTCCAAATCTCATCAGAAACATAATTTATACTTAGTTTTCCTTACTTTACAACTTTTTGAAAATATGTCATTCTCCTTCAATTTCTTAAAATATGTGTATTTTGGAGGAAATCCCCACTCAATGCCGTTTCATATAATTTAGCTGTCCTTGGAGTTTTGTTACCATGGAATCACCAGGTGACCATGAGGTCAGCACACCTGGTACCAATAGATTGGTATGATTGGTGTCAGTGTTAGCCTTAAAGACACCATCTTAAATAATCTTTGCCACTTTGCTAGCTACCCTGGGCTGGAAAATTACCAACTAGGCCAAAGCTACAAAAAAGCCTGCTGTGTGTAACACCTAGCCTAACTGCAAGGCTTCCTCCCAACTTACTTAACCGCAAGCCTTAGTTACCCCCCTAGTAATGCCAACCATCAAATTTTCCCCTCAAGCCCTATAACTGCCCTAGCCTGTAGGTGAGGGTGGGCTTCAGTCTCATTTGGAGCCCCATTCCACAGGCAGGTTTTCCTCCTTGGAATAAACCTGGGTTGCTGTTGAACCGTCCATCTCCCACCTCTCTTTTCCTATCTGCTCATTTGGTACCAAGACTCAGGAATGGGGTTTAAGGTCCCACCACAGGCCAATTCCTAAGTTGTCCCCATGCCTAGCCCCATCCTCCTTCATCTGTTCTCCCCCATGCCCTCTTCTCTCACCCTTTTCCTCTTTCCCCTCTCCCCAACTTGGGTGGCTGCAGCAGGACCTTCTCCGTTGCTGGACACTTCATCCAACGCCAATCACTAATCAGTGGGCGAGTTTTAGTTTTTTCCTTCCCCCTATCTCAGATTCCTCTCTTTTGCTCATTTCTGTCCTGGACAGAAATCCTGACAAAAACCCCAGTGCTGGCAGGTGAGAAGTCTCCCTAGGCTACTTCTGAGTCATACCCAGGTAGTCATGGTTGTTACTTTTCAAGGGGACACCCCTAAAGTAAACTTCCACATTCCTCATAGAAACAGCTGAAGTCCATGGGGATTCCCTGTCCTTCTACTTTCCTCAGTCTTGGGGCTCCAGGAGCTCCTGGGAATAAAATTACTCACTCCTCCAAATTTCTCCAATATGGATCAAGCCTCCTCTAAACCTCCTCGAGACACTCTGCTGAGATAGCTCCTTAGCAATCTCAAAAATTTAGGTCTTACTCTAAGGCCAAAGCACATCTCAAATGTCTCAAAAAGTTAGATTTTACTCTAAGGCAAAAGTGTGTTATTTTCTTCTGTAATACGGCTTGATCCCAGTATCAACTGGACAATAGTAATCAATGACTCCAAAACAAAACCTTTAACTTCCAAATTCTCTATATCCTTAACAATTTGACTTCCAAATTCTCCATAACCTCAACAATTCATTCCAACATGATGGAAAATGGTTTGAGGTCCCCTATCCTCAACCTCTCCTCTATCTCCAGTCCAAGTCTTCCCTCTGACAAACCTATAATCCTTTTCAAATCCTCCTTATTCTCAACCTCCTCTTTCTTCTTCCCTCTCCCCCTCACATTCTCTGTCATACCCAATGTCCTCTATCCCCCCAGTCATCCCCAAAGTTCCTTTCCCATCCTTTCTCTCAGAGAGGTAGCTAGGATGGACAGAATAGTATGGGTTCATATTCCTTTCTACCTGGGCAAGCTCTCTCAAATTGAAAAAAAAACATAGACTTCTTTACCTCTAACCTTTCTATTTACCATAAATAATTCCTCCACATCACGCAGTCCTATGACTTTACCTGGCATAACCTATAAGTTATTATTTCCTCCTCCCTTTCCCCAGAGAAGAGGGAATGCATCTGGGCAACAACTCAATCCCATACTGACATCCTCCATCAGCAGGATTCAGCCCATGATCCTATAGGCACCATCGCAGTGCCCCAAACAGAGCCTTCCTGAGATTATCAAATTAATTCCCCAGCTAGAGAAGGGGCCACATAATAACTTGCCTATTAGCTGGAATGGACAAGTTGACTCTAAAACTACTTAATTATGAAAAAAATTGAAGAAATGACTCAAGGTTCTGACAAATCCCTGACCTTTTCTTCTTCCACCACTCAGAGGCCATGCTTAAATATACTACTTTTATCCCAAATTCTGGTAAAGATACAATTTACTTATACCTTCATTTTATCTCTCAATCAGCCACAGACATATGTAAAAAAAAAACTTCAGAGATTAGAGGCTAGTCCCCAGACTTAACATGAAGATCTTATCAAAACTGCCTGTAAGATTTTTAACAATAGAAATGAGCAGCAAAGGACTCAAAAACTAAAAGAAAATCAGACTAGACACCAATTACTGGCAGCAACGCTTCAGCAGGGTTCCAATGGTTCCAAAAAACCTTCCAACCTCCAACAAACCCCTGTCCACAAGCAGGACAATGCTACAAATGTGACCAAGCCAGGGAAATGCCCAAATCCTAGGCTACCCCCAACCCATGTTCTATTTGTGGAAAAAGGGCACTGGAAATCAGACTGTGACCAGCAAGACTCTCCTTCCTGTTCAGTCACTTCTAACACACCCGGGTTACCTCATCCACAGCCAGGATTGGCTAAATTCCTTGGCTTGACTACTTAAGAGTGATGGGGCTGAGGGTCTGCTGCCCCCACCGTCCTCGCCATCAGTGCCATTGCAGGACTTAGGGTAACACTGCCAATATCTGGTAAGCCTGCCTCTTTCTTACTAAACATGGGGGCTTCATATTCAGTCTTGCCAGAGTACACAGGACCCCTCTTAACTCCTCTATCTCTATTGCCAAAGTAGATAAAATATTTTTCACTCCTAAAATGGCCAAGCTGCTACTCTGCTTCCATTCAACACACCCTTCACTCACTCCTTTTTAGTTATTCCACAATACCCCACACTTATCCTAGGAAGGGATATCCTAACACAGTTTTAGGCTTCCATACAGTTCACCCTTTTACAATCCCACTCCTTTTCATTTTACTCTGCAGCCCAGATGCCACCCCGCCTTTCCTCTATATCCTCCCTCCTTCCCTTTATAAATCCTATAGTTTGGGACATTTCCACACCTAGTGTTATACGGTCAATCCACCTTAACCAACCCCAGTATCCTTTAAGTCCTTCTAACTTAAAGGAACTCAGACACACTATAACTCCTACAACACAAGCCATTCCCCCACACAAAAACAGCTCATTCAAAACATGCCTGTCCTTATCCACAAATCTTTAAATCCCTCACACCCAATTAATTATCATTTTCACAAACTAAAAGAGGCCTTCCTAAAGACCCTAACCCTAGGGTTGCCAAACCCTACCAAACCTTTCACCTTGTATGTCCACACAAAACACAACCTCGCCCTTAAACTCCTATTTCAGTGCTATGGCAATACTCCACAGGCTGTAACATATCTGTTAAAACAACTCAACTATTTCATCCAAGGCTGGCTGTCATGCCTCTAAGTTCTGAGTGCTGCCGCTATACTCACAACAAAAACACTAAAACTAACACCTCTACCAACACTTAACTGTCGCCTTTTCCACACTCATAGCAGCCAAAGTTATGGGCCTTATACACAAAATACACAATTCAAAATTAAAAAGGGGTAGGGCATGGTGGCTTACACCTATAATTCCAACATTTTGGGATGTGGTGACGAGAGGATTGCCTGAGCCCATGGGTTCGAAACCAGCCTGGGCAGCGTGGCGAGACCTCATCTCGACAATAAATAAATTTAAAAAATTGGGCCGGGTTCAGTGGCTCAGCCTGTAATCCCAGCACTTTGGGAGGCCGAGGCGAGTGGATTGCCTGTGCCCATGGGTTTGAGACCCGCCCAGGCAACTTGGTGAGACCTCGTCTCTACAATAAATCAAAAATTAGCTGGGCATGGTAGCATACACCTGTAGTTCCAGCTACTTGGAAGGTTGAGGTGGAAGGATCGCTGGAGCCCAGCAGGTCGAGGCTGCAGTGGCCGGGAGCATGCCATTGCACTACAGTCTGGGTGACAGAGTGAGACTGCAATTCAAAAAATAAATACATAAACAAAAATAAAAATAAAATTAGCCAGGCATGGTGGCACACGCCTGTAGTTCCAGTGACTTGGAAGGCTGAGGTGGAAGGATCGCCTGAGCCCAGCAGGTAGAGGCTGTGGTGACTATGAGTGTGTCACTGCACTCCAGCCTGGGCATCAGAGTAAGATTCCAACTCAAAAACAAAAACCAAATCAAAAAGAACAAAATTAAAAGAGCCCCCAATCCTATACCTCACATGCCTCCATCCACACCAAAGCCTCCTAAATATATTTCACTTCCATAGGACCTACCTCTCTTTGCCTACCAAAAGTTCCTAAACTTCCAGAATTTCCTAAATCATATGCCACAAAAGGCACTTAATAACTCCATACATATGGATGTTCTTTTAATAATACTACCAGTAGTCACTGTTATCAGATATTTTTGTCAAAACCTCCAATTTTAACATCCCATAAACTTTCTTTTTTCTCTAAACTAATAAAGCCCACTCAACAATTTCTATTATATCCTTCACTCTCACCTTGCCTTTTACCTCCTTAGTAATCCCCTTACCTCCAAGTCCAACTACTTTCAACAATTATTAATCTTTGGTTATAAGGGACCTCTATGATTTCTCCCCCAACCTTATCACTCAGTACGCCTTCCTAACATGCATTTTAGTTTACAATTTCCTTACCATACCATGAAGCTCAACCTTCTCCTACATTAACCTCTTATTCTAACCCTTGCCTCCTTATACAGCTCATTCCCACTTACATTATCCTCCAATAGTTAGACTCTTTTCATCAATCTCACACACCAATTCTTACATAGCACACAGCATCCATTTAACACTTAACTGTTAAATGTATCTGTCAACCCAAACCCAGCGGTTTACAGCCAGCCTAGCCAGTTGGGCCCAAATGAGCATAAATTTACATCTCACATCTCAAGCAAATCCTCTTTTAAAACCTTTTAATGACCTTAATCACCTAATGACCCATTCCAGAACTTCCAAAGGGGCATTCACCCAATCAGATACATGTCTTTATTTTAGATAACACATTCAAAAACTGTGGCTTTTCCTAACCCATTTTTTCCAAGAAATCCTAAACCTCCAATCTGAAAATTCATTATCTTTCAAACCTACTAACCATCCCAACACCTCTTTGTCTCCAGTGCTCATTCCTTAACCTGTCTCACAAGTCCTTTTAATAAAACTCTTTCTTAGGAGAAGGTCATTTGCCAACATACACTCACTCTCCAACCTTCATGAGACCACCAATTCCAACACCTCAAAGCCAAAACATACCTTCTGCAATTCTCTGGTCCTCCATTCATTGCCATAAAAAATTATCAGGCCATTCCCATGCTGTCTCTCTGTCAACACTACCTACCAGGTATAGATGCACGGGAATGCCATTAAACAAAAAACTTATAAACACACCGACCTACACATTTCTAAACCTCTCACAATTCAGTACTTCACAACCAATAGTTATCAATATCTCAATTTTCTTCTTATAGCCAATCTGAGTTCACAGTATCTCCTACTAACATAGGCTTTCAGGTTCTCACCAGAGCTACACTTCCAGCAAAACATGTCAACAACATCCTCCTGCTTTGCCTATCCAGTTTTCATACCTTCAATATCAGCAAATATGCAGCCTTGACCTCAAGGAGAGCACCACACAACTTTAACCCCAAATACAATGCCCCACCTCAGCAAGAAGTAGCTAGATGACCTACGACACCCCTCTTCCCACACCTGTGTGTCCTCCCCTCCCATCTATCTATCTATCTATCTATCTATCTATCTATCTATCTATCTATCTATCTACCTACCTACCTATCTATCTATTTATCTATTGTCTATCTATCTTATAATGAAAAGGTAGGGATGTTAGCCCTAAAGACACCACCTTAAATGATCTCCACCTCGGGGTGGAAAATTACCAACTAGGCCAAAACTACGAAACATTCTGCCATTTGTAACACCTAGCCTAACCACAAGGTTTGCTTCCGACTTACTTAACCACAGGCCTTAGTTACCCCCTAGCAATGGCAACCACCAAATTTTCCCCTCACATCCTATAACTGCCCTAGCCTGTGAGGCAGGGCTTCAGTCTCATCTAGAGTTCCATTCCACAGGTTTTCCTCCTCAGAATAAACCTGTGTTCCTGTTGAGCTGTCTGTCTCTCATCTCTCTTTTTCTATCTGCTTTTTTTCCTGACCTAACAGTCGGACTCTTGTGTTTTCCTTTTAAAAATTCCCAAGCAGACACCGGACACAGAGAAGTAAGATTAGCAGGTGATTTACTGAGCAGAGCATTTGTTCACATTCAAATAGGAAAAGTTGCTTCTTTTAAAAAAAGTGCATTATTGGAATGTGGTGTACAAGTGAGGATTAACTACATAGGTAGGCTGCATGCAGGTGAAGTTCAGATTTCTAATTGGCCATCACTACCCCTGGTAATGCACAAGTAGGTTTTGTGTTGTCACATGGCCCCTACACTCCTCCCTTCCCCCTACCTGCCTTGCTTCCTCCCTAATTCCCCATCTGCTAGCAGCGCTATCGTTTCTTAAAAAGATAGTACATATCTCGAGGGAAAAGAGGGCATGTAATCAAGGCAGACTGTGCCAAAACTGCTGCTCTGAGGGTCACTGGATTTACTTTTTTTACTTCTAAGGCTACATAGAGAATGGTTTAGGGGTATGGATTTCTTGGAAAAGGGCAGTCTTCTGCTGGGTTTTTGCTACGCCTCCCTCCAGTCAGATGGGGAAGTTTTTGACCTTATAGGGTCATAGGGTCATCCTGGGACTGTCGTGGTGGCATGGTGTGTGAAAATTTTGCAAAACTGCAATGCAAATAACATTATAATAAGCACATAATTAAGACAAAGGTTATCAATGTGGTTATTTGTGCACATACCCAGGGGGATTCCCCAGCTGCACCCTGCTTGTTATGTGACTTTAAACAAAAAGCATTCTGAGAGAAGAAATATGGGCCTGCTGTAGAAGATAGGTATTAATGGCCTTGCTTGTGTAGATCAGCATAGATGTTAGCACAAAAAAATTGTCTAAGAATTTCCCAAGGCCCAAGACCCTGAAATTCCCTATTCTAATCCACCTACTCTGTTTCATCTTGAAAAGCATTGCATTTTTCTTTACTTGAGGGTCCTTTGCCATTCCTAACATAATATGTACATTTGTAGCTAGTTTTCAAGACCCTTTACATATGATACAGGCAAAACACAATCTTTCTTTCTCCTTAGTTATTATCCCTAGCCTAGTCTCAGGTCATTCAGGAAAAGTGGGTCAAATACTATATGATGATATTATATCAATCTTTAGCACATCTGTGTCATTTTTCATACCATCCTTTCTCAAGAGTGAAACTTACATACATACATGTATACACACAAACACACATGAAAGATATGCTTAGGACATAATTCACATATTACATTTGGAAATTTTCCTAACCATTTCAGTAAGTTTTACCTCATTGTGTCTCCAATCACACTTCACAACTAAAGTTGAATACATAACTTTATGTCATGTGAAATAAAGGACAGTCATGTAAAGATAGTATTTTTTTCATTTTCCGTATAAATATATAATAAAAGGCACTTTTCATTATGTGAGTTAAGCTTAATTAAATTTTTAAAAATATAGGACATATATTGTTTTGTTCCTCTGTCATAAATTGCAAACATGTAATTTTTTGTCCTTCAAGTCAGATAGTTTGGAACTAAATTTAATTTCTGATTGGAGTAACTGTACACAAACCTTATTTCTGGAAGAAGGTTAATTGTTCATTCACAAGATGTGGCACTTAGGAGAATCATAGACTCATGTGAAGGCGCAGAAATGCCAGACCCAATTTGGTACTCAGTAAGTCTAATTCGTAGATGTATAGTTGTTTGGAGAGTGTGATCAATGAATGCAGATTATAACCCCATTTTTGGAAGAAAAAAACATATAAAAAGTTTTTGGCAGAGCAGAATCTACAAGACATTCTGTTTGATGATGATGAGAAAGCTATTGGAAATAGGTTGGCAGAAATAAGACAGGAAGTCATGCCCTGGTCAACTGGCTGACTGTGAAACCAAGAGCCTCATTCATGTCTCACTCAACAAATGTGGAATCGGAACTCTGAACCTGCCACTGCTAAAGTGCTGGGATATTGCCATGAACAAAACATATGCCTTGCTTTCTGAAAACTTACATTGCAGTGTAAGGTCATGGAAAATAAACAAGCAGACTTATGTCAGGGAGTGATAATAGTCAAGAAAAATAAAACAGGGTGAGGGAAAAGGAACACCAGATTAGATAAGGTTAATGGTGAAGCACTTTCAAATTAGGTGAAATATGACAGAGACCTGAATAAAATGATGGAAGCATAAGTATTTCTGAGTAATTAACTTTTCCACAGAGAAAACAGCAAATGTCACATCTTGGATGTCTCTATTTTTTTTTTTTTTTTTCGAGTTGAAGTCTCGCTCTGTCGCCCAGACTGGAGTGCAGTAGCCGCTTCCGGCCACCGCAGCCTCGACCTGCTGGGCTCTGGCGATCCTTCTGCCTCAGCCTTCTGAGTAGCCGGAACTACAGGCACGCGCTACCACGCCCGGCTAACTTTTTGATTTATTTGTAGAGATGAGGTCTCGCCTGCCCAGGCGGGTCTCGAACCCGCGGGCTCAGGCAATCCACTCACCTCAGCCTCCCAAGGCGCGGGATTGCAGGCTGAGCCACCGAGCCCGGCTCGGATGTCTCTAAAGGAAGAATACTTGGTTAGAGGAGAAGCAAAATAGTGAAAGTAACTAAAAAAAAAAAAAAGGTAGGAATTCCTAACTAGAGCAATCAGACAAGAGAAAGAGATCAGAGGAATCCAAACAGGAAAAGAGGAAGTAAAGTTATCTCTCTTTGCAGACAACATGGTACTATACCTCTAAAACACAAGAGAATCTGTCAAAAACCTCCTTGCACTGATAAAGGACTTTGGTAAAGTCTCAGGGTATAAAATAAATGTGCAAAAGACAGTTCCATTTCTATACACCAACAATAAATGAACAGACACCCAAATAAAAGGCACAATCCAATTCACAATAGCCACCAAAAAAAAATGAAATTCCTTGGCATTTTTCTAACCAGAGATGTGAAAGACCTTTACAATGAAAACTACAAAACACTGCTCAAGGAAATCAAAGATGACACAAACAAATGGAAAAATATTCCATGCTCATGGACTGGAAGAATCAGCATTATTAAGATGTCCATCCTACGCAAGGCAATCTACAGATTTAATGCAATACCCGTTAAATTACCAGCAGCATTCTTCTCAGACCTGGAAATGACAATACAGGAATTCATATGGAAACATAAAAGATGACAAATAGCCAAAACAATCCTCAGTAAAAACAAAACAAAACAAGAAGTACCACATTCTCAGACTTTAAACTTTGTTATAAAGCTACAATAGTCAAAACAGCCTGGTATTGGTACAAGAACAGGAATATAGACCAATGGAACAGGATAGATATTCCAGAAGCAAAACTGCAATTTCTCAACCAAGTCATCTTCGACAAAGCCCCTATCCACCAACAACCACTGGGGAGAGGAGAACCTATTCAGTAAATGGTGCTGGGAAAATTGGCCGACCACATGCAAAAGATCAAAACAAGACCCCTACCTATCCCCATACACAAAAATCAACTCTAAATGGATCAAAGACCTAAACGTAAAACCTCAAACCATAAGAACCTTAGAAAGTGCAGGAGACACCCTTATGGAAACTAGAGCTGGCAATCAATTCCTGATCAAAACCCCAAGTGCCCATGCCATAAGAAATAAGATAGACAAATGGGACCTCATCAAACTGACAAGCTTCTGCAAAGCCAAAGAAACCATCAAGAGAGCAGGGAGACAGCCCACAAACTGGGAAAAAATATTTGTCAACTCTATGTCTGACAAAGGCCTATCATCTAGGATCTACAAATAACTCAAATGTGCCAAAAAGAAAAAAAGCAAACAGCCCCATTAAAAGTGGGCAAAAGATATGAATAGACACTCCTCAAAAGAAGACATACATATATATGAAAAAATCCTCAGTCTCATTAGTCATCAAAGAAATGCAAATTAAAGCCACACTGAGATACCACCTAACTCCAGTCAAGATGACCATCATCAATAACTCAAAAAACAACAGATGCCAGAAAGGATGCGGCAAAAAGGGAACACTTCTACACTGGTGGTGGGACTGTAAATTAATGCAACCTCTGTGGAAAACAGTTTGGCAATTCCTAAAAGATCTAAAAATTGACCTTTCATATGATCCCACAACCCCTCTACAGGGAATATAGCCAGAGAAACTCAAATCACTCTCTGAAAAAGATACCTGCACACGTATGTTTATTGCAGCATTGTTCACAATAACAAAAACAAGGAACCATCCATGCTGCCCATCAAAAAAGAACAGGATTTAAAAATGTGGTATATATATATATACATGACAGAATATTACACAGCTATAAAAAAGGACAAAATTGTGAACTTCACAGCAACTTGGATGGACTTAGAGTCTATAATACTGAGCGATCTATCACAGACCTGAGTATCACAAGTTCTCACTCATAAGCGGACCTTGAACAATTATTGTAATGCAGTAAGAAAAGGATTGACTGTATTGTGAAACTGCCAGAGCGGGGAGGACTGGCAGTAGTGGGAATCTGCCGGAAGAGGGTTGAGCCACACCTCATCAACAAGTCTACCTGCATAATGAACATTTGTATACCTAACCCTGAATTGTACCGCACGTCTTTCAAATTAAAAAATTTTTTTAAAAGGTGGACTTCCTCTTATCTCCTATGTACTACCAGTAAGTAGTTTCAAAGGATTCTTAACTTCCCTGTAGACTATCCCAATAAACTGAGGGAGATATTCCTGAGCACATTCCTGAGAGTCCCCATTATCTCCTATACATTCCCAGTAAGTAGCTTCAGGGGATCATTGACTTTCCTGCAGATTATGCCCAATAAACTGAAAGATGTAAATCCCCATTTACTCCCTTTTCTTAGTGATCACAGGTTTGAATAGTATAGTATCAATTTAATTGTAAGTTTTGTGACTTGTATAACCTTTGTTTCAATGTAATCATAGATTTTGTGATTTGTGTAACTTTTGCATAATGCATGATGTCTTGGGCCTTGTAGACTCCCTTTGCTCTATGGCAAGCTTGATTTACTCTTCTGCTGGGCCTTACTGACTGATAAAAGCTGTGATATACCTCTGGTATCTGGCACCAGGAATTCTGAACCATAAAATGTCACTATGGATAAAAGTGGCGGAAACAAGTTCTATACAACGCTCCACTGGTCATGTGGCTAACGTATAGGTTCTAGCAACTCTGGACTTATAAAAGAGGACTGTAAAACCTGAAGGGTGAGCAGAACCATTTTAGAAAAGCCTCAAGTCTGGCTCTGCTCCCTGGAATCAAACTCAGAAGTAAACTTCTTTTTACCAGCTCCCTGCCCCTTTGATTGATTGGTATCAAGGGAGAGCAGCTGAGCATAACTTGGACCATACCACTTCCTTACTTTCTGGTACTACAACATGCTCCAGGGAAGTATCACATTTATACTTGCCCCAAAAAAGGTGAACTTCAAGGCCCCACTCTCAGCTATTTGGGTTCATGAAGTTCTCTGTACTCTGTCCAGAGGGAACCTTTCCAAGAATTTTGTGATTTTTCTGCAAGATTTCTGACAGTAATCTCACAAGGACATTCTTTCTCTCCCATTGATTTCTTTTTCCCTTAGGCATACTCCATTACCAACTACACTAGTGAGCGTCCATCTTGGTGGCCTTTCTATTTTAGGCTACTATATAAATGACATGCAAGATAGAATTACAGATCAAAGAAAACATTTTACTGTGAAAAAAAGTTACTTCGGCCACAGACATTTGTTGAATAAGCTTCTTAGTTTAGAAAAGTTTTAAATATACAGAAAAGTTGAGGATGTAGTTCAAAGGGTTTTTGTACACCCACACCCAGTTTCCATTATTAATAACATCACATTATTATGGTATATTTGTCATAACTAATGAACTAATGTTAATCATTACTATTAACTAAACTCCACATTTTATTTATATTCCTTAGTTTTTTTCCTAATGTCCTTATTCTGTTGCAGGAGCCCCTCTAAGAGACTATATAATATTTAGTTGTCATGTCCATTTGGATTCCTCTTGACTGACACTCTGTCAGGCATTCCTTATTTTTGTTGACTTTTGCAGTTTTGAGGAGTTGAGGTCAGGTATGTTATAAAATGTCCCTCAACTGGAATGTGTTTAATTTTTTTCTCATGATTAGGCTTAAGTTACAGGTTTTAGAGAGGAAAAACACAGAAAAAGTGCTATTCTCATCAATGGCACACACGAGCAACACGTCTTTCAATGTTAAGTAGCTGAGATGGCATTTGTCAGATATTTTTCACTGTAAAGTTACTTTATCTTCTCTCTTTTAATGCTGTATTCTTTGAAAATCACAATGTATGGCTCATATTCAAAGAGTGAAAAATTATGCCCCAATTCCTGAAGGGCAGAGTACTTACATGAGTTACTCGGCAGTCTTCTACTTGGAAGATTTGTCTATTCTCCCCCATTTATTTCTTTATTCAGTCATTTATTTATATCCCTATCTACTCACAGATATTTGTTTCCTATTTGGGGTTATAATATAATGCCTTCTTATTTACTGTCTTACTCAAATTGTTTCAGCTTTGATCATTAGGAGCTACTCCATTACTGTGGGGGTTTTCTTTGTTTTTTGTTTTTTGGGGGTTTTTTTTTTAGCACTTTCTTACTTTCTGGTACCACAAGATACTCTGGGCTCATCTTGAGTATTTTCTACCCCTTTCCTGGAACTAGTCATTTCCCTTCAAGGAAACCTTGTCTCTTTTATTTAAGAATGGCATTCAAAACCAAGATCTGGGTGTGCTGTGCTCATTGCAACTTCAAGGTCATTGTCTTTAGGCTCCCACAGTGGACAGAAGAGGGACATATATGTATATAAACTAACCCTTGTATATGCACGTATTTAAACATTTCTATATGTTACCATCTGTAGCCATATTAAACCAAACACAAGTCCATACTGAGATCTCCAGCACTAATTCATATGGATTATCCTAGCCTCTTATTCTTGACTATCTTCAAATCAATCCATGAGAAACCTGACTCCTACCATTCACCATTAATTTAAAGAAGAATGAAATCATGAATTTCGCAGCAACCTGGATGGAACTAGAGTCCATAATACTGAGTGACCTCTCACAAAAACAAAAAACTAAGTATCACATGTTCTCACTCATATAGTAGACCTTGACTATCCAACGTATTACCACAAGAAAATGACTGACTGTGGTGGGAAACTGGGGGGGGGTGGGGAGGGCGAGGGGGATGGGATTAATGGTGGTGGGTATCTGTCTGGGAATGGGGAGACACCTCTTATCAACAAGGGTACCTGAACGAAACATTTTTGTACACCCACACCCAGTTTCCATTATTAATAACATCACATTATTATGGTATATTTGTCATAACTAATGAACTAATGTTAATCATTACTATTAACTAAACTCCACATTTTATTTATATTCCTTAGTTTTTTACCTAATGTCCTTATTCTGTTGCAGGAGCCCCTCTAAGAGACTATATAATATTTAGTTCAGGTACCCTTGTTGTTAAGAGGTGTCTCCCCATCCTCAGATAGATACCCACCACCATTAATCCCATCCCCCGCGCCCCCCGCCCCCCCCCCCCCCGGGGCCCCCCCCCGGCGACCAGTTTTGGGGGGGTTGGGTGGGTGTGGGAAGGGGGGTAGAATATTTTGGGGAGAG
>CAUYQG010256894.1:0-41433 GCA_963574415.1 Tarsius wallacei
AACCTTTATTTTATTTATTTTTATTTTTTTATTTTTGAGTTGGAGTCTCACTCTGTCGCCCAGACTGGAGTGCAGTGGCCGCTCCCGGCCACTGTAGCCTCGACCTGCTGGGCTCCGGCGATCCTTCCGCCTCAGCCTTCCAAGTAGCTGGAACTACAGGCGCGTGCTACCACGACCGGCTAATTTTTTGATTTATTGTAGAGATGAGGTCTCACCAAGTTGCCCAGGCGGGTCTCGAACCCGCGGGCTCAGGCAATCCACTCACCTCAGCCTCCCAAGGCGCGGGATTACAGGCTGAGCCACCGAGCCCGGCGAGGCCAAACCTTTAAACACAAAGCACAGAAGAAAGGGATGATAAATTTAAGTATTGGGTGAAACTGGCATATTGTAAAAATCTAAGGTTGTTTGCATTCTCTTTGAAGAAGCAAAAACAAAACAAAACAAAAACAAAAGACAACAAATAACTAAAAGAGGTAGGCATACTAGAGCAAATTGTTGGTAAATATCTTCCAACACATCTATCTGCTCATGGAAGGTCATCAGCTACTACTGATGTACTTAGGAATAAGGCTACATCTGACAGCTCTCTACTTTTATCTATTTATATACACTTCCTCATTTTCTTAGTCTGGAATATGGGCAGTGCCAGGTGACTTGGCTTTAGGTACAAAGGAAAATGGAAAAGTACAGGCAGTTAAGTGCCATGACAGACATTCACCATGATGTGTGTGGGTATGTGTGTTAAACCCTGAAACATGACTTCTGAATTGCTAAGGCATGTTCAACTCTTCATAGCAAAGACAGATTTCACAGTGTGTCATTTACTGTGAATGTACCAATGCTACAGAGTTCAAAAGTACAAATATTATAGCCAGAAACAACGGGTTACTTGGAAGTGTGTTTGAGAAATATTTTAAGACTGTAGCTGTCTAAAACTCTCCTATAAGGAATTTTCCATTGGTTCTGTCACATACCATAAAAGACCAGTTCATCATAAGTGAGGGAACAATTGTTCTGATATAGAATGATTGCATTTCAGTACTCAGTGTGAGAGAAGTAATAAACAAGTAAGGAACCACTAAATCTTCCAGAGGACAGTGCTTTATTGCTCCAAATACCTACCCTAGGCCACTTCACCCTCAATCACTATAGTAAATGACCACAGAAAGTCAGAAGGAACAAAAACTTACTGAACATTTCAACACCTATAACTAACACAGTATTTTAACTGACAAGAGGCCTAAGCATGATGAAGTGTAATTGTGACAGCACTGACAACTTTGCTATCCACAGATTCTACTCAGGTAAATGCAGACCAACTATATGAAATGAAAACATGTGGCAATTCAACCGTGGTGAGACAACAATAAAATGATAAACTATAGTGAGGAATGGGAACCTGAAAGACCCTTGGAAATCCAACTGGTGCTAAGAAGTGGCTCTGGAGAGTCAAGAAAATCTTGGAAAGAAAGGAGAAAAATTACACAGTGATTCCTAAAGTAATTAAATTGTCTTTCTGGCTCCATTGGAGAGGAGTTAGTAAGTGTGGCCCTTGGGTGGAGAGAAAGCTGGTCAAGTGAAAGTTGGGTTTAGCCTGTGCTTCCCAGGATATGAACCTAACACAGTTCCTGTGTAAATAGGAAGTTGGTTCCGGTGCTTGAAGAGACAAGAATTGATAATTGTTTGAAATCAAACTGAGATAAAAATCTGTGGTCATCTTTAAGTTTCAGTGCATGTGGCAAGTTCTAAAACATTGCAAGGTTAAATAATGAAGGAGGTGCAACCAATACCTTGTCCGTCTATTCAGAAAAAGAAATTAAATCAATGGTCATGTACTAGGGACTGTTTCTGTCTGATTTTTGTCTATATTCTAAGTTTCTAAGAAAGAGTGATACAGAAAATATTTTTTGAATTAACATTTTCTTTTGCCCCTGAATGTATGTATGTGTGTGTGTGTGTGTGTGTATTTGATATAATTGATAGGAGTTCTGAGTAGGAGGGGTTGTACTTACTAAAAAAGCATTATCTGAAAAAGATAAAGATGTATGTTATGCAAATGTACTATTTGAATAGCTAAGGCAAAACTGATTATGCTAGCAGAAGTTTGAGATGAAATTTGAAGATGTTAGTACCACTTGATCAACAAAAAAGTATTTTCTTTGAAGATCCAAGCATTGAGAAAAAAACAATTAATACCAAGTGTTTTTTGCTACTTTCCATAGTGTACTCTTACAGAAGTTATTCTTGGTCATCTTTTATATTATATGCTTCTTTGCAATATTTTATTTATTTATTTATTTATTTTTTTGAGTTAGAGTCTCACTCTGTCGCCCAGACTGGAGTGCAGTGGCCGCTCCCGGCCACTGCAGCCTCAACCTGCTGGGCTCCGGCGATCCTTCCACCTCAGCCTTCCAAGTAGCTGGAATTACAGGCGCGCACTACCACGCCCGGCTGATTTTTTTTTTTTTTGATTTATTGTAGAGATGAGGTCTCACCAAGTTGCCCAGGCGGGTCTCGAACCCCCAGGCTCAGGCAATCCACTCACCTCAGCCTCCCAATGCGCGGGATTACAGGCTGAGCCACCTAGCCCGGCAGCTTATTTTAAATATAGTAAGTTACATTGGTACAAATGCAAACTAGGTTAAGAAACTGACAAATGACTATTTGCTTAATCTTTATTATATTTGGCATAGATTAGGGTATATAAGGTGAAATTAGGCCAAATACCAAGGGAGACTCTATCCTGCCTTAAATTATTGCCTTTACTCTTCGTATGATTCTAAATATATATATAAAATATATATAGTAAAGGTACAAGAAATTATCAGTTTAACAGTTTAACATCAACTGGTTTTCATTCTGCCAGTAAAGAAAACTGGGTTAGGGCATGCCTTTTCAGCTTGCCACTACTGGCACCCTTCCCTAAATCCAAATAATGGGGTCTCATTATCCTCTGGCTAACTATAAGAAAGAACAGGAGAAAGGGGAAAAAAATAGTGTCTGTTCAGGAAAGGTAAGCTCTTTAGAGCCTTACATTCTTAGCAGCGGGAAGGAGGAGCTCTACCTTGTATGAGACATTTGATATTCAGCTACTTCATCTACTAGCAACTATTCACCAGTCATTTTCTTTGTATCTAATGATCAAATTAATGATAATTCTTTCCAATATATGCAGGCTGAAGCAAGAAAGGGAAAGAATATAAGAGAGGAAAGAGTCTTGAGTATGTGCCATCTTCATTGGCATATAGTTCTTAAATACAGATAATTGCCATCATAAATTACAATTAGATGTTACTATAGTCACAGGAATATATGCATTCATAACAACATGCAGAATTAAGAACATTTACCCAAAGATCTGCCAGATTCCACGAGAAATTTCCAGGTACTTTGCACCAATGGAGATACAGGGCACAGTGGTATGTCAGACAGGAAAAGAGAGAGAATAATTTTCACCTCTCTCCAATGAATGCATCCATCACAGATATGAAATCTTAGTCAGCCAAAGGTCAGAGGCAGTTGCACCAATTTACACCCACTCTCCACCAAACTTCCCAAGTAGCATCTTTTTTTTTTTTTTTTTTTTTTTAACATTTGTTCTAGGTCTAAAATACCTAGTAACTTAACATTGACTCAGGGCAAAAAAACAAACATAACAATATGCATGGTATTTCTAGGACCTGAAAATGTTAGGGAGAAAAGGTGTTCTTAGGCAGGCTGCACTTTGTTAACTGTTTGTTTTCTGATGAGTTTTGTTTTGTTTTTCTGTTCTCCATAGTTTATGAATAAATATGTGTCCATCTGTATTTTGGGCTGATCATATATGTGGACAGTAGCCTCTTTGTTACTTCAGCAGAGACACTAGATAAGTGATTGCTAACACCTAGAATACTGCTAGGAAGATGTGCAGATCAAGCATGGTTTTCAGATAATATTTGAGATGGAGATTTTAAGACCATTCAGGTAGTTATTAGGAAAATAATGGCTCCTTCCTCCCCAGTTATGGGCAGATATTGTGCCTAGTTTCAAGGATTAGTAAATAGAAAAAGAATATATAATAACATGATATCTATGAACATATTTAGTCACATAAAATAAGAACATTTAAATACAGGTACATACATGATAAGAATGCATTTTAGTACATGGAAGTAAATTTTAAAAACTGTCTTATACTTAAATAATTCAAAACATGAACACCCTGAAACAAGAAAACAAAGAAGAAATAAGGCAAAAGACTGAGATGAAAACACAGTAAATATTAAGTTGATGCTAAAATCTGCCAGTTGAGAATTTAAAATGCATTATAAATAATAAAGATTAAAGACTGACACCATAGAAACGAAATCAGTGATGTGAGGCACATATTAGAGAAGCTTTTCTTGGATATAAGGCAAAAGGATTGAGATATGAAGATGACAGCGGCGATGAAACATGAAAGATTAAGGGGAATCAACATAACAGATAAATGAACAGAGATCAGAACAAATGGTAAAAAATCAGTAACCAAAGTTGTAGCTATAGAAAACTTTCCTAAACTGAAGAAAGCGTTGAGTCTGCAGAAGTTTACTGAGAAGCAGGTAGCCCTACTAAAATGAAACCAGTATTCAGACACATCATGCTGAAAACCTAAATTTCAAAGGAGAAATAAAATATCCTGCAAACATCCAAGGAAGAAAAATCAGATTATATGTGTAAGAAAAAAAATTAAGAGAGTCTAGGATGTCTTCACTGCTAGATGGCAATGCTAGAAGCAATATTTATGATGGTGAGGGAGACGATGACAATGTTATGACTAAAGATCTCACACGCAGGCATATTGCCTTTCTTTGCAGTAGCAACAAAAAGACATTCTACAATATGCACAACTCATAAGATGTATTACACAGTTTCATCCCTGATGATATTACTCAGGATATTCTCTAACTGACAGATGAATCATAACAAAAAAAAAAAACCCTTTGAGAATGGTGAAGTTGTGTTACAGAAGTACTGGCAGTGAGTAGTAAGCGCAATTAAATGCAATTAATGACTACAAACATAATCAAAATATAAATTTCAAAACAACTTTTAAAGAGCAGCTTAACAATGTGAATTTTTAAAATAATACAAATCTGGTACAAAATTTTAGATCAGTCAGTGAATGGGGGAAGTTGGTAGAAACAGAAGCATGAAGATTAGAACAGCATTGACTTTTATATGCATTTTTATATCTAACCTCCTTAATGATTACCTTACAATGTTCACTTATGCGTTTTTAAGTACACAATCATTTCATCAATAATTGTTCATAATACTATCTATTTCTTTACAGTAATTTTTATTTCCTGTTTCTGCTTATTGTTTCTTTACAGTTTTCATGGAAACAAACACAAAAACAAAACCTGCTGCTGCTACTGAAACGGATCAACAAGCTTTTAATTCCAGAACTTCTGGTTACCAAGATTGGCTCATTCTTTTCTTTGTCATTAGGTCTTGTCAGTCTCATAATTAATGCTAGCAAGGGTGTTTCTGGCCTGAAGGATCCAGAACAGATTCCTAATGCTTGATTTCCTAGGACTTAAAAGGTATTCATATGCAGCTGGCTTACAGACTGCTCTGTGTGGTTAAAATATTCCTTTTGATTGTTAAGTAGTTCTTTGACCTGGTCAACAATGTCAATCTAGCAAGTGTCAATGTCATATCAGAATGCAACTGTATTCTTTCACGTATGCACCTTTTGGTAATTTTAGAAGCATATAATGGTCACTGTTATTCTGGTCTGTGAGTAAAATAGTCCTAATTAGGAATTAGACTTTGCATTTAAAACAGAAGGAAGAAAAGTTAGACTGGTCCTCAAAACAATTTTGCAGTGGAAGTAAGTTGTCTTCCTTGTTCCAGTCTGTCTTCTCTGATCAGAGAATCTCCCCTGCCCACTAGAATTTATGCTGTACTTCTCCACCCATGCTACTGCATTTAGACTTCTCCTGCTCAGTAATGATTATTACTGTTTCCTCCGAACCTAGACTCATAGACACCAAGTTTTCTCCTTTCATCAATTGTATGATTTTCCATCTTCTCCCACTTCAGATCTCTATAGTTGGGACAACTTAGCTTTCAAATGCAGTGTCAGTCCTGCCCATAATTCCTAGAGCTGACTCTGATTGGAGACAGGAGGTACAGAAACAGTTCAACCTCCACGGTTGTCCCATTTGCAGTTAGTATGAGCCTGACATAAGCCTACGTTCTTTTACCTGGGCTCCTCATCTCATAAAGGACTCCGAGTTTTAATAATGTGTCCTGTTCCTCTGCTTTGGGAGTGCTACCATGCTCCCTCAGGAGCCCTGTCCTAAACCTCATTTTGGTGACTGAGCCCTTACTTTCCTAACACTAAATGATTCCAGACTTCCCAGGAATCCCTGCCAACCTAGTGAGACACTCCACTGCTTCACTTTGATGGTTTTCTGTTTAATACACATGTGGATGATGGGGGCCTGAAATCATCATGTTCTTCTATTCTTCTTCTTTTGTTCTTTGTTCTATAGCATGGCTCTTACTCTTCATGTGTAGCATTTTTTGGGGTCTAAATGGGGTGAGTGTGATGCTCAGCAGCAAGTTCTCTTCATTCTCTTCGGGCTAGAATTCCAGTCTCTCTGCACCGTACAGCATCTATCATCTCAGTTCAGTATTTGACCCCAGAGCCACTATTTCTGTTAGGCCTTACAGAGTTTTACCTTACACATGTGAAGCCTAGCCTCCTCCAAGGACCCATGGGGAAACCCTGTGCCTACTTCTTTGTGTACTGGTGCCTATTCCTTTCTAAAATCCTGGTCAGGAAATTGCAGCCACCTAAGTAAGCACCCTGCTCTCCAAACTCTGCTTCCTCAACCTGTGTGCTGGGACTTCAACTCCCTGCTTCATCACTGGGAAACTGTTCCCTGAGAGAAGTCTAGGAAAAATATAGGATTCACTCATGCCTTTGCCTTCTCTCAAGAAGCATAGTTCTGTCTGAAGTCTAGTGCTCCCAAAACAGTTTTTTCATATATTTTGTTAATACCATGATTTTTTATTTTAAAGATGTGGGGTACAGGATTTTTTTTTTTAATGGGAGGGTAAGTTCAAATTCAGTTATTCTGCCAGAAGTGCATAATTTTGTGTTTTTGTTTTTAGTTATGATGTAGAAAGGTTTCTGTTAGTTTCACAGTGGTTATACCAAGTACATTTTTAGTAACTGTTAAATTTGGGAAGTCCTATATCAATTCATACATTCCTATATCTATTATATGAGAGCTAATGTAACTCCAACTAAAAGTCCCCTTATTTAGCGACATATGTACTCTAACACCACCAGATAGGAGGCAAAGCATGATGAAGGGATTCCGGGGAGACAGAAGTCTTAACTGACTACTCTTGAAATAACTTTTTAAAATGTTATAAAAATTGAGGATCATGTGGTTATAATGCTGGTCTCTTGCCCAGAATTTGGAAGGAACTTTCACAAAAGATGAACCCTTAAGTCATATTGGCTTCCTGACTGGGACACTGGGCTGTATAAGTTTACTTTGTTATCTCCTGATGTATTTGTGGAGTCTACCCTCTGTCCAGATTCTGAATCTTGAATATTTTTGATACAAAAAAATGCATTATTTTCTCTGTGTTTTTGACACATCTTTTTAGTCATTTCTTTTTCCATGTTACCATAGCCATCTTCTGATATCTCTTTATAACAGTAATGCAGGCAGATAATCAAGTATCACTAACAGGTGTTCTAACACTGCCTGGTGAATTTACCTTTGATTTGATATCTCCAGACTGGTCCAGATAACAGAATTGGAAAGCCTTGAGCTATTGCTGTGAACTCACAAATCCTAAAAGTGAAAGAAACTGTGTTGGGTTCTCAGAATATTTTCATTAAAATAGGAATTTAGGATGCATTGTAAAGCACAAATTATATATTCTGGGAAATACTCCTTTACAAATACAGCTATTAAACTATTTTAGCATATTTTTGACACCTAGTCATGAAACTAGAATTAGTTACTCAAATTTATTTGGGAAATTGAACATTATCTCTGGAATTAAAACCCAAAGTTGGTAAGTGTTGAGTATTAAAAGTAACTCTGTTCACTCATCACTTAATTCAAAAACTGTCAGAGATAGTTTTTCAAGTTGAGAAGACATTATACACTCACACATAAACATTTTCTTTTATACTGTAAGCTTAATATGGTATAATAGTCGAACACAGATTTTTAGTTTCTTAAGTTAATTAATGCAGGCCTTCCTACTTAAAGATGAAAATAAAATTTGTTTTAATTTACTTGGAATAACGTGGATTTAGAAATTCTAACTTTAATATTGGGAAGACCCTGAAAGATCTTTTAATTAAAAAGCCACCAATTAATAGATAACCCACTGCTTATATAGGAAAGGTAGATCAGAGAATTTTACGAATAGTTTTAGTTTTCTGATTTGATCATTCCATAATGTATGCATGTATCAAAACATCACATTGTATTTCATAGGTATATATAATTATTGTTAATTGGAAATAATAATAAAACTAAAAATAAGGAATTCAGATCTATAATGATGGATATCTAAATATATAAGTGAACCTTTCATGTATCAGACTTGCTTCTACATCAGAAAATTTCTTTGGAGAGGTACATGAAAGGCTTATTGTTCTTAATAAGAGCAGTAAAGCACCACTCTTTATTTCAGCAAAGATAGATAAGGTACATTTTGAAAAGAAAAATCAAAGTTGCCATTTCCAGAGAAATGGACCTAGAAAAGTTGTTTTAGAACAGTATCTTACAACTTTGGTGAAGTGATTTTTATTCTCTAGCTCTCTACAATCCACAGGTTGACCTGTGGATTTTTAGAAAGTTTAGTCGATAACATGTCTTTTGTCCTGTTTGCAACCGATCTCTCTGATTTATGGTATAATATTCACTTGTTTCATCTCACAGAACCCATGACTGGAATCACCCTAAAAGCAGGAGTAGGAAAGTTTCCACAAGGGAGTGCCCCAAACCATCTGGGTTGGATTTTCAAAGAAAGAAACACTAAATATCAGGGTGATCAGTCCAAAGCATTTATTGGAACTTGCTTAGAGTGCTACAGAAATTTTTGAGACAAACAGTGAAGAAAAAGGATGTTCTACCTAGGAATGTCTGTAGCAAGGGGGTCAGGGCATATAGGTTATATAAATATTTAAGGAATTTGGCTCAGGGCCAAGACTGGTTTATTTTAGTGTTGGGACAACAACCTAGATACTATCTTTATTGGAGCTTGGGAATGTTCAAGGCCCTGTTTTGCATTCAAGCCTGCTGGGAAATAAACTATAGCCTGCTGAGTCAGAGTAGTCAAAGCACTCTGAATTTGGACATAGAGAAAAAGGGAAGGGAACTAGAGGACCCTGCACCAGTCTTCACCTTTCTGGAAAAGGCTTCATCTCATATTCATGTCATGTAATCCAAAGGGATTACTTCAACCACTGGCTCCATGGTGGATTTTTAGTGACTTTTGTCAACCAACTGAAAAGCCAGAAGAAAAAAAATGAAGAGAAGTTGAACCCTTGATGCCACATATATGGTGTGTTTTAAACCTTTCTTGAAACCAGAAATATCTCTGAACTTGGAAGCACCTAAGTCAGTGCATTTTATTTATTAGTAAAGCCAGTTGAAGTTAGTTTTTTGTCACTTACAGAAGATTAATTACAAATACAGAATTAGTTGCTCAGAATAGAGAGTTGCAAGTGACAGACTCCTAAATATGTAATTAATGGAGCTAAAGTTGAGTGAAAGGCAGAAAAAAAATGAGTAGACTTGATTATGGGGTAACCAAACAACAAGTTAAATTGCCATTTAATTGTACTTAGAACTCATATATATGCAGAACTCATATATATGCTGGTTAGATTAATGTTTGAAATAATAAAAATTAAGAATATTGGAAAAAGTTATCCACTTATTGAAATATGGTTCTATAAAAAAAGAGCCAAGCTTAGGGTGAGGCTGGCTTGTCTTAGATCAGAAAAAGAACAAATGTTCTTTCTGCCTGCAGCCTGCAATCCAAGATGATAAATGAGTAACATCAGAAGGCAGAGCGGAGGAAACCATAGAAGAAGACATAATGGGTCTTGGAAAAAGTCTGATATTATAGGCTCCAGATAGGCATAGAAGTTATTATTTGCATGGAGAATAAGAGTATATGCTTTGAAGTGTATGCTTACTAGTTTGAATTCCAGCTTAGCAATCTACTAGTAGGTGACCGTGGAAAAGTCATGCAATTTTTCTGTGCCTCAGTTTTCCTACCTGTAAAATAAGGAGATTATAATGGCCTCTATTTCATAGATTGTGAAAAATGAGTTATGTGAAGTGCATAGAACAGTGCCTGGTACATAGTAAGTGCTACATAAATGTCACCTATTGCTATGCAGTTAAGGTGCAACCTATAAACAAAAGATATATAATATAGTGATGCCTCCCACCCCAGTCAATTATTTAGAATTGTCCTAAGTTAATGGCCAATATAGAGTCCATTTGCCTGAGGTATAGGTGAAGGACAGATAACTGAGACCTGCAGCATTAGACTTGCATAGGTAGGTTCTATACAAAGACTTACAAAATCTCTAGGGCAACCCTTTTGGGTCCCCTCCCACTGTGGGAGCTTTTCTGCCCTCTCAATAAATTCTGCTCTCTAAAAACAAAAAACAAAAAAACTCTAGATTTGGTTCATTAGTGTCTAGACATTATAAATTGGAAACCAACTTTTATGGGAGTTATATCACTAGGTAAATTCTAAGACTGGCTTATAATGGTGAGTTATTTCTTCACCCTTCAGGTAATTCCCAGGATCCCATTTCTGCACTAGCAAGACACAGGCTGCTAAAGAATTTCCATCCCAGAAGGGAGCTCTCTGACCTAAGCCTCACTGAAGTGAACACAGTAAATCAGGTAGATTCTTTCACAGGCAGACAATTAGATGACCAAACACTCTTTTCCCTGTTATGTATAAGATTTCTTGTTATTATAGCCTAGAAGAATATGGTATGTTCTATTAACCACAGATCACTATCCATTCCCAAACCCAAGTGTTCCAAAATTCTCAAAGTGATTTAACAAAATGCAGTCATCATCTTCTTTTTCTATCATTGACTCTTGGAATTTTATTTTTATTTTTTTGAGTTGGAGTCTTAATCTGTTGCCCAGGCTGGAGTGTAGTAGTACGCTTACAGCCACCCCAGCGTCGACCTGCTGGGCTGCCATGATCCTTCTGCCTCAGCCTTCCAAGTAGCCGGAAACACAAGTGCATGCTACTACGCCTGGCTAATTTTTTTAAAAAAATTATTGTAGAGATGAGGTATCGCCAAAATGCCTGGGCTGGTCTCAAACCCGTGGGCTCAGGCAATCCCCTCACCTTGGCCTCCCAAAGTGCTGGGATTACAGGCTGAGCCACCGGGCCAGACTCTTGGAATATTAATGGTGGTTACTCTATTTAACCTTGGGTTTCCAGGCCATGAGGAGTTACATTTCTTTTCCTTGACTTGGAGCTGAATATAGAAAATGGATGTGACTTTCAGTTGTTCTCCCTTAGGAGAGACACAGACATATTTTAAAATTAGGAAGGTTGGTCTGTGGGAATATTGGGTTGATAGTTGCTGTTCAAGCTACATCCAGGAATAGTGTAACCCTTTTGCTTTGGTAAATCGCCTATTCCTCATTCTCAGTCATGAGTGGGCCCCAAATGACTCAGCTCATTGGTATATCTCACTGTCTCAGTCATTGTGATTGCTTTTCAGAGAGACACACAATCCAGTCATAATCAACACAATGCAAGGAGAGTCTTGCTAGGACTTTTTGTAAAGAGGAACTTTCTCCTCATACCTATAGAAGGCATGTTGTGAGAATTTGAGGTTTGCAATGGCTACAGTCCCTTTACCCACAATAAGAATCCGCAAATGGGGAAATTGTTGGGAGAAGCATAGTGTAGTGTTTGAGAATGGAGTAAATGCCGTGGAAGGCAGAACAAGACTGGATCCTTGACAACATTATTTTTCACTTTTAGATCAAGCCACCCTTGAGACTAGTATTAACTTTAAAGTTTTTAATTAGGTGAGCCAATAAATTCTATGTAGTAGAGTATGTTGTTTAAGATACTCTGGAGCAAGACTACTTATATTCAAATTTTAGCTCCACACTTATTAATTGTGAGACCTCAAAAGTAAAGCCTTCATTTCCTAATTTTTTCATCTGTACAATAGAGATAAGAATATATCTACTTCATGGATTATTGTATAATTAGATGAATATATATCTATATCTATCTATCTACCTATCATCTATCTATCTATCATCTATCTATCAATCCCTCTACCTACCTTCCTGCCTGGAACATTACCCAAAACATAGTAAGCATTAAACAAGAGTCATTTGATTTTATTATTGTGTATGCCATTTTGAGTTGTCATATGCCACTTGCAACTAAAAGAGTAAAGCAACTGTTGCAGATATTAGTGTTGTTCCTTATGTTAATCTTGTTCCATAAAACTTACATTTGGATAAAGAAAATATTGAAAAACACCATGCCAATATGCTACTGAAAGGCACAGCTTTGCAGGAAAATAACATTTTCATATGAGAGTAGAGTTTCATGATGATATCCACACTATATCTCTGGCCCAGTGAAGCATCTGTTTTACTTGTATTCTCTAATTTTGTCAGGCACTGTACGGAAACATTTATTTAACATATAAATTTAATTAAAGCATATATGAGGTATACCTTCCTGATTCTTCAATTTCTCACAGTTCTTATAATTTCTATCATTCATGCTTTTTAGAAAAGTGCTTAGGTTATGTCTTAATTTAAGTATCTTGAGATTGAGATTTAAGCTTAGTACCTCATGTGCTCCTCAGTTACCCAAAATAACTTCTAGTTGAATTATAAGTATGCTCCTTGTTACTGAGATGGGAAAGGTCATATACTTTTATCTTCTCATGATAAGATTTTATCAGATGCTAGTAATTGCTTCAATAGGCAATTAATCTTGCCTTTTAATTACTGTCAGAAAAATGGCTTAAGATCAACTGTTTTTAAAACCAAAGTCATCACTTTTTTTGAACATTCTTTTACAATGATTTGGCTAACAGTCAACAATTCTGTATATCAGATCAAGTCTTTCCATTACTCACAAGTACATTTTAAAACTCATTTATCTTGAAGGGATCATCAGGAAATTTCATTGCTACAATTAGATATTCTTTGTTTAATACATTGGATGAGCAACATGAATTAAAGAATCAAATGAGTAGATTGTCTGCTGCCAAAGTTCTCCAAAGAGTTCTACAAGCACTCTGTGTCAGCTGCTTTTCATTTGTCAGCCCTGTTCTACTCTGGCTTCTGTCTCCAACATTTCCCCCCCAAAAATTCTTCTTAATATCTCTAACGTATAAACATTGCCAAATCCAGTATATGCTTTCTGTCCTCCTTTTACTTGACCTCTCAGCGTATTTGACATGAGGGTCTCCCTGAAACACTCTGTTTTGGTAACCTCTCTTTTCCCAAGTATTTTTCCTATTCATTTTGTTCATTCCTCTAAGCCTTTATTATTGATTTCCTCTCCTTTAAACTGACCTCTAAGTGTTTCCGTTTTCTAGTGTTTGGTAATAGGCCTTTCTTTTTCTCTCTAAAGGCTTTATACAGGAGATCTCACATGTTTCTACAAACTTAAATATCATCTACAGGTTTGTGACATACATCTCTGGGTCCAACATTTTCTTAGGCTTCCAGTCTTATGTATCTAGTTGCCCATTTGGCATCTGAATGTTTTATGGATATTCCAGATGTAACATTATTCTTGTAAATCTGATTTTATTCATAGTATTCCTCATGTCAGTAAATAGTGCAATCTTTCTTCCCAACTACATTATCCAGAAACCTGGGGAAAAACTTTTATTATTTCCTCTCCCAGCTCCTCTACTTCCAATCCATCAGTAAATCCTGCAGGTTTTCATCCACAAATTATACCTCATATCCCACCATTTTCTACAACCATTACCAGTACTCCAATCCAAGCCACACAACGTAGTCCTTGGAGCTACTGCAATGGTCTTTTGGATTTTCTTACTCCCTTTACTGCTGCACCCTCTTGTGATCTATTATCTCTGTAGCATCCAGAATAACCTTTCAAAAATAGATTTTACTACTCATCTGCTTAAGAACATTTTAATTGATTTTTATTGCACTTGAATTAATCCCAAACTTCATATATTGGCCTAAAATACCTGAAATTGGATGATCTTTATTTATCTCTAGAATCTCAGCTCCTCTCTTTACTATGCTCTGGTCATATTGTCTCTTACATTTCTTCCCAAGACTTTACCCACTTTAGAAACTATGTGCATTTTATTATTTATTGATGACATTCTCTTTCTCTGGCATTTCACATGGGTGTCTCCTCAGTTTAATTATCCTCTCTTGAGGGTGATATGAGGATTTATTTCTAAATAAGTTATTTCCCCATCTTGTTCTCTATCGTACTACTGTACTTAATGCTTTCATTGTATTTAGCACTTAACAATTTTATTAGTGGGGTTTGCTTGCCTATTATTTTTATCTCCCCATGATGACATGCAGATCTGATTGTCTGAATAAATATTTGAATAGAATCATTTGATGTATGAACAGTAATGTAAGGCCATTAATTCCCGTTTAGCCAGCCTAGATGACCAAAATAAAGAGAGAGAGGCTGACCAAGTGCATGAGTTAATAATCATATTATTTTAAGGTGTGAAAATTGCATTATTGACACAGAATTCTCTACTATAAAGTAAAACAAATATTAAATATTATTTCAGCTACTCAGTTGCTCCAAAATTTATTTCACCAAGCACATATTTGAACATCTGCCGTATAGAAGTGAGATATTACCTAACCCCAGTAAGAATGGCCACCATTAATAACAAACAACAACAGATGCTGGCGAGGATGCGGAGAAAAAGGAACGCTTCTACACTGCTGGTGGGGATGCAAACTAGTGCGATTTCTTTGGAAAACAGTGTGGCGATTTCTGAAAGAACTAGAAATTGACCTTTCATATGACCCAGTGATCCCCCTATTGGGAATATACCCGGAGGAACTCAGTCATTGTACCAAAAAGATACCCGCACACGCATGTTTGTTGCAGCTCTATTCACAGTAGCAAAAATATGGAATCAACCATGCCGCCCATGGAAACTGGACTGGCTAAAAAAATGTTGTACATATACACAATGGAATATTATGCAGCCATAAAGAAGGACAAACATATGGACTTCGCAGCAACTTGGATGGATTTAGAATCTATCATCCTCAATGATCTATCACAGAAACAAAGAACAGAGTACAATATGTTCTCACTCATAAGTGGACCTTGAACAATGATCATAATGCAATAAGAAAGGGATTGACAGTAGTGGGAAACTGCCAGGGGAGGGGGAGTGGGATTGGCAGTTGAGGGAAACTGCCAGTGGGGAGCACACCTCATCAACAAGGGTACCTGCATAATGAACGTTTGTATACCTAAACCTGAATTGTATCCCACATCTTAAAAAAAAAAAGTCTTCTTCATCAAAAAAAAAAAGAAGGCAACATATCAGGATCCAAAAAGCATGGCATGGTTTGTACCTTAAGATGTTCTTAGTTCATTACAGGGATTAGAACATGCAAAAATAAATCTATTTTTTAAAAAGTATGTGACAAATACCACTAAAAACTTAGAAATACTATAGAAATTCAGAAGAGGATGAGATGAAAGTGGGAGTTGAAAGGTTCCAACAATATAACTTTCCCCATCTCTAGTAGAGACAATAAAGCCATTCATCATTTCATACTGAACCTAGAATAACTTGGCATATTGTAGAGCCTTAATAAATATTTGTTGAAGGAATAATGTGTTGAAATAGTAAACTGGATTTTCTAGCAGAGAAAAACCTTGGTTCTTTGAGAAGTCTTACATTTTATTATATGCCATACTCCTTTGAGTCTTGTTTCCTGGTTTGGCTTCTTTTCTTTCTTTCTTTCTTTTTTTTTTTTAGTTTATAATCCCAATAGAACAAGATCTATGAAAAAATCTGGGCTGTGATGAACCAAAATCAACGTTGAAAAATATAACATTTTCCACTTTAAATATCTGAACTAAAAAAAAAAAAAAAGCCTAAAGCAAAAATATATTTTAGTGATTTTTTTCCCTGTAGACCTTAAGCTTTTAAGTTCTTTTTTTGCTTTCTTGCTACTTTATTTGCTTCACTAGTCCTCTTCTTCTTTATCTCTTTACTGTATTATATCACTTAAACATTCAAATGTTTTCCTTTTAGTCTCTGTTAACCCCCTCTTTCAACTTCTAGATTGATTTAAGTCACTCATTAAGTCTGTACTGAAATTATGTTTTGTCTAGAAGGCCAAAAAAATGAAAATGAGAAAAATGACTGACCTGATCTATTCTATAACATCTTCATTAAATTATAGTAATAGTTTTATTAGTAAAACCCCTCACTGTCCATTTACTTTTCCCGCAAAAAAACTTTTAAAATGGAAAGCCCATCTATAAAACAGACAAAAATGGTATTGCTCTGGTGGACAGGAGTGAGACAGTTGGGGGTCCCTAACTCACTGACCTCTTTCTGCTGCAGGATGTAACATCACAGAATGCTATATGTTCTCTCAAAACAATTGAGATTAATTGCATTTATTAATGACCAGCTAAATTGTAGCTATATGGGCTCATCAGTAAGAAACCATCTAACTGTGGATTTGGAGAACAGAAAACTTCTGGAACATTTTATTTTAGAGTTAAGCCTCAAGTGATTTAATTATTTCTACAGTTGACTCTTCTTTTTTCTATTTTCTATATTTGATCATAACATGTGTGTTCATTATTTTTGCTCTATAGATTATAAAAATTACAGAACTCAGAAAATGATCGAACAATATTTTTTGATACATTGGAACTCACTTTTGTTATTGACTAGAAACATTGATACAGCTAGTCATAACACATATTCAGCTGCTAAGTAGAATACAATTGTGAGATAAGTAAATTTAAAGTTCATAATTAAATACTGAAACTGTTCAAAGTAGCAATGACAAGAATGGTCCTAAGATGCAGGTTTTGTCAAGAGCATAGCTCATATTTTGTATGTAGTAATGGACAGTTCTTGTGTGTAGCCAAGATAAGTGAATATCTATACTTTAATTCTACATTTCTTAACTTTATAATTTATATTGAAATAAGACCTTATCTAATTTTTAAGTCAAAGTTCTTCCAGAAAAAAATAGTGAACATGATAATTTATAATAATAAACTTTTGAAAAATTATTTCCTCAAATCTATTTATGTAATAAGATTACATTAATTAAAATAATTATTTTAAATCAACTTTTAATATGATAGTCATCACTTTTTCAAGGTGACATTTTAAAAAATCAATACTTCACTCCATGAAAATGTTATGGAATGAGACATGATAATTAGCATAAATAAATTATTTCTGTAATACAATCTAAAGTACACAAGCTCTTCCTCCATAATCATCAATCTTTCATTTTAGTGAAAGTGGTTGTTTGACTGAACTGACTACAAAGCATAAAGCATACTCCTTACTTCAACATATGAAAACACTAATTAAAATTTGAGCAATAGCTGGATATAGGGTCCACGCTGAGACCCAACAAAGACAGTTTCCACTCTTGAGGAATTTATGTTCTAGAGGACCACAGATGGCCAATAATTAGTTGGGCAAGAATTGTAAGAATTTACTTTGTCTTGGTGACAATACTAAGAAAGATGCCCAACTAATTACTGTGCATCTGTGGTCTTAGGCCCAACTGGAAGGCACAGTTGGGGCAAGTGTTAAGAAGTTTGGACAGTTTAAAAAGTACACTTCTGTTCCCAGAGAGGTGGACACAATTTTTTCTCTTTTGAGTTGGAGTCTCACTCTGTCACTCAGGCTGGAGTGCAGTGGCATGCTCATGGCCAATGTAGCCTCAACCAGCTGGGCTCAGGCTATCCTTCTGACCCAGCCTTCCAAGTAGCTGGAACCACAGGTGTGTGCTACCTTGCATGGATTATTTTTTGATTTGTTGTAGAGATGAGGTCTCTCCAAGTTGCCCAGGCTGGTCTCGAACCCCAGGACTCAGGCAATCTTCTCCCCTTGGCCTCCCAAAGTGCTGGGATTATAGGCTGAGCCACCGCACCCGGCTAGGTGGACATAATTTGAAGCCCAACCTTGATAACTGTTCTTGAGATTCAGGTGTGCGTCCTTGAATGCAGCAGCCAAAAGAAAAGAGCCACCAGGAGACAGAATATGATGTTCCAGCTAATGGGCACTTTGCCAACAAGTTGGTAGCACAGTTTGATTTGCTGAATGCCTCTGGAGCAGCCACACAGCAAAAAAAAAAAGTCAAGTCTCTGTAGACTGCTCACATGTAGCAGCTTCTGGGGAAGGTCTGTTGCTCTTGGTGTGGCTGCCTGTAAGGTGATGATGCTGTTTCCTTTATAAGGTGGAATCATTGTTGGAAAATCAAACAAAATGAGAGATGTTATACATAATCATTCCTGAAGAAATGCTTTAAATGAAAATGGCATTGTACAGATGTCTTTATTGTGACATGATAATAGCAGAAAAATATACTAAAAGCAAACAAAAATTACAACCAGAATCTTTAAGTACCTTGTGATTTATCACTCCAGGATACAATTGGATTGCCAATATAGTGATAATTATGAAAACTGCCTAGTAACAAGGGAAAGTATTTGTGAATTACATTAAATGAATAAAGCTGAAAACTACAGATCATATGTTTTGTTTAAACTATATGGGAAAAATTGAATGTCCATAGAGGCAAATAAAAAAGATAGTAAACAAACAAGTACTGAACTTAAATCAGAAGTTCTGAATTTATAATCTTTATTTATCACTTGTGATCTACACTTGGGCAAATTAATCAGTCCTGTTGAACTCATGATTGTCAAATGGGCATAATCTATCAATTTTATTCTAGGTCTATGTGTATCAACTAGGATAACATGCCTATCATCAATACAGTGCAGGTAAGTTCAGGACCCAGGCAACCTGCTCAAAGTCTGATTCTGCCAATTATTACTTATGGATCTGTGGACAAGGTAATTAACTAAGGATGTCTCAGCTTTCTTACTGGTAAATAAGATATTTAGTTCACCAGTTAAAAGCATGGATGTTGGCGCCAAATGCTAGGGTTTGAATCAATTATTTCCAGGCTTGGGCAAGGTACTTTATTTCTCTGGGACTTCATCCCTTCATTTGTAAAATGATGAAAACAGTACCTACTACATGAGCTGTTGTTAAAATGATATGCCTTAATTTGTTTTAAGAGTTTCTAGGACAGTGCCTGGCACACAGTAGGCACTTAATAAATGCTATCCAGAAAAAAAGAAAACACCAAAGTTGAAGCTGGTTCTGAATTTGGGAAGGAGCTAAAAGGGAACCCAGACAAATAAAACAGTTACATGTTACTGCAGTAGGACTATAGGGATAGGGGTGGGGAATGTAATTCTTGTTTTAGATTTCTTTAAAATTGCTGCTGCAATTTTTGGTTTGTACAATAAATCATAATCTAAGATGGGAAGAATGAACAAATCTGCCCTGTGTACCATTTCCCAAGGCAATGCCTGCTCAGTGACTGACTGATAAATTTGTGCTGTAGTATCAATGACTGGTAATGGATTAATCCATTACCACCGCCCCCCCACCAGGTATTGCATTTGCATTTTAAATAGACCACTTATGGTGGGGACTGCCTGATGTGGGAGTATCAGAGCCTCAGTATAGACTGGTGTTAGGAAGTTTTTGATTTAAAGGAAACTTTGGAGACTGCTGTAGTCACTGTGTCTTGGTATTTGAGAATCACACAAAGGAGAGCTGAATTCTGGAGGGCTCCCAGGCTGCCCATAGTCATTTTATGTCTGAGCAATGAGGCTAACAGAGTCAAGAAGCAGCAGCATCCTTTGACTTGCAGAAACAGAGCCACCACACAGACCCATCGGAATGCCACTGCAGAAATCATATCTGCTCTTCATCCTAATTGCCTCCCTCTCCCCAATCCCTGCCAAAAAGAGAAAAGCCACTTTTAAAGAGTAAGACAAACTAAGTTGATCTGCCCACACAACAAATATAACTCATTTCTCTGTGTCTAGAAAGTTCTGTCAAATATTTTAATGATCCAGTTACAGTAACTCAAGTACTTGTTGAATGAATTACTGGCAATCAGCCTTTTTTTAACAGAGTGATTTTATTTCACAAATATTTATTGAAAACTCACCATGTGCCAGCCATGGGGGACTGAGTTGAGAAAAAACACAAAACAAAAAACAACATGTTCTTGGCCACACGAAGTTTAATTTCTGGTAAGAATTATATCTGAGAGTTTCTGAAGGTGGACTCACCTGTACTAATAATGCGACAGCTGCAGTCACCTCCACCCAGCAAACATGTTGTTTGTCCCTTTCTGTTCTGAATCTCATTTCTCCTCAGCTGTCACCCACTAAGTCACTTGGCTCAGAAAACCCTCAGTGTTGCCATTGTTTTTCCTGATGACTCCAACGGCCTTGCTGAGGACTCTGACTTCAGCTTCTCTCAAGATTTGCAATCCTCAGGAAGCCACGGTTGATTAGTTTCACGCAAACTGGAGAAGGCGAAAGATCTGCTTCTTGACCATGACCCCACTTTATTATTGGTATCCCCAAAGCAGTTCCCTTTTCTGAAAAATTTTCATTTGAGTGGATGAGCTAGATTCTGGACATCCTTGTTGATCAAAAACCTCGTGAAGACAGGCCTATGACTTTTAGTCATAGATCACAAATACAGGCCTAAGAGTCAAATGGGCACTTGCTCTGTCCTTGCCATTCTCCCCTCAGTATTTCTCTGTGGACCAAACTCCTTCATTCTCCAGTTACAAGGCAGACATTTCCCACATAACTTAGCAAGGAATGATACACACCAAGATGATGTCTTCATTCATTACCTCTGAATGCTCTGCTACATTTTTAGAAGGTATAGTAATACTAGTTCTTCTATTTTGGTCTTTTCCCCAGAACTCATGTTTTGGACTACCAGTCTGGGTCAGAAAACAATCTCTGAGACACTGTTCTGGTTTTAGAATCTTCTCCCTTTTTCACCCAATCTCCACACTGGCCTCTTACTCCTGGATTAAACTGGGTGTCATGGCAAATTTCTGTATTTTGAGAATGAAGTCTCATGAGGGAGATATCTAAGTCCTTCATGTAAACTGATCTCTTGATGCCAGCCCTATCAATTCTTAAAAAAACACTGAGTATATTCTATGCCTAGAATTTCAGAAATAATGGTGAAGTAATTACATCAGTGTTTCACATCACTGACCTTCACACTCTGTCAGAGTAGTTTCCATGTTTTTTTTTCACATCCATATGCCAAACTATATCTGTTAGAAGGTATAGGTCATAGACTTAAGCCTTGAAGTAAACCATATCTAATTACATTTTAACCCAAAGAATGAATAGTACCTGTTAAGTCTATTGGTTTGAAGAAACAAATTGACTAGTTGCAGTTCTTTACCATAAAACATAGAAATGCTGATAATTTCTTTTGGGGATAAATATTTATTATTTTAAGCAGATTAACAGAGATACAGGATTTCAAATTTAACATTTTTGCATGCCACTTAGGGAGGTGGGATCCCCTTGACTAATTGAAATAATGTTTTACCTTTTTTGATAAATTTTTAACTTTTTCTCTAAATATCTCCTCCCAAGTACAGTGCATAGCAAGATAACCTTGGTAGTTCTAGTGAGCCGTACTAACACTTGTACTTCTAAGTTTAAAGGTAAGCTTTATCTATTCCAAAGAAAATAGTTCAATTAGAATAATTTCCTGGGGATTTTACCCTAGGAATATACTCAAACTTTATTGCTTTACCATCCTTTCAACATCTTTTTTTGCTGTACTGAGACTTTTCTATGCTGGCATCATTCTACTTAATTTATATTATTTATTGCTACATGGCGTAAATAAATGTGAAAAGTGCAAATTTTAAATAATTCTCATTTATATAAAAGTAGGAACAAAGACAGATAGTCTACCATAGCAAAAATATTCAATGCTATTTTTTTCAAATTATTCTTTAGTTTAAGTAATGCATTTTTTAGGTAGACTGCCTTGTTACTATGACATTTATGAATGCTGGAGTTTTCCTGTGTGACTTACCTTCCCCATTACTCTGTAATTGGTGGAGAATATGAAAGGAAATTCTTTTAGATAGAAAAAAAAAAAAGAAACTAACAACAATAGCCAATTATTCTGCCATTTGAAACCAAGAGACAGCCTGAAGTCTTTAGATGCAAAAATCTTATTTTAAAGAATAATATAAAATACTTTTGCTTTCATCTCCAAGAGGTATCTATCTACAAGTTTTTATTTCATATGACCCTGTTCTTTTCTGCTTTGCATTTAAACCTTTGTTCATAGCTGTGGGAAATAAAGCCAAAATCAAAACCTCTCAGGAGGGAAAAGAAAAGATGAATGTATAATATGTGCAAGGTACCCATAACAAACAACTTGACAGTTCCCCTAATGAGCCACACTCTCATACCTCCCTGTCTTTCTACAGCGCTTCCTCTCGTGAAATGTTCTTGCTGTCATTTCCTGGATAGCTTCTGTTTCTTTTTAAGGGCTCGGCTCTGGTATTGGTTCACCAGGCAGCCTTCCCTGGCCTCCCCCGTCTAGTTTTGTGTCCTCCTCTGTGCTTCCTATGTACTGTGCCTCCTCCATCAAAGCAGATCTCTCTGTGTTGTGATTGTGTTGATTCCTCTGTCTTCTCCGTTAGAGAAGTAACCCTCTGACGGCCTGACTGCTTTTCACCTCTGAGATGCCAGGCCTGGACTAGTATTCATCGTGTATGATTTGAGTAAATTAAATGAATGTCGGCAAATGACCCTTTGCTCTTAAAAGGAATGAAGGGCCACCCTGCAGAGTAAAGACTGGATGTCTGCATCCTGCATATTTTTCCGTTATGGTAAAATGATTTTCTTTATTTTTAGCCATTATTTAGAATCTTTCCATGATGTTTAAAGTAAACTAGGAGAGAGGTCTCCCAACTTCCTTTTTTCAGGCTAAGGCTCAGTTATCAGGGAAATGTGTCAGATAGTTGAGATGAAGCGAATAGCTAGATAGAGCACAATGTTGTTAGATGTGGGACTGGTAAGGTATGGGTACGGGCTGGGGATACCTCTTGATCTCTTGAGGTTGCTGTGTGGTGCTGATGCTAAGTTGAGGAGCAATGGGCCTGGTATGGGGCTCATATGACAGGAGAGGGAAGGAACACTGCAGTGAAGGTCATCATGGTCTGCAAAGCTGGTGTGGTAGATGAAAGTGACATGAGGCTAAGCCATTTAGTGATTGATACCAGGCACTGAACAAGTTGTGAAAATTCAGATCATGAGCTATCCCAGCAGCTGCAAACATAAGAAGTTAAATCCCTGTCAGAAAATGTGAGCCAGTGCAAGCCCAAGGACAAGCATGCGGTCAGGGGTTAGCCACCATCCCAACCCTGGCAGTCTTGTCATATCATCCTTTTCCCCTATATATATGATATTATCATGGGAAGAGAAACTGAGAAGAGAAAGCTGAGAGAGTAAACACATTTTATCCAGAAAACACTGAAAATCACCTAAAAGGACTACTTATAAAATTGACCTTTTAATTTATAATATAATTAAAAATTATTGTTATTATTTTCACCAAGGTTAGGGATTTAGATAATAATAAATTGGTTAATAATTACATATTTATATGCATTTACATTTGAGTTAAAATATGAGTTATTATTGCAAATTTGTTATGTATTTATTTCCAATTTAACCACAAGCTGGTAGGTCACAGGACTTTTCTTTGGCAATTTGAAGCCTAACTGATGGCTTACAGGTAATCTCTGTTCCATACATTTTAAAAAAATTTTGATATATTATTTAACATAACATAGACTGCACATGTAATGAAAACATTTGCGACTGCATTTTCTTAATATTTTCTTGCAAACTAAAATACCAAATCTGTGTGAACTTTGTACATTTACCAACATCTTTCTTTACACATGAGAAAACGAGTTCAGAGAAGTATAATGGTATCTTTAAGGACCACAAAACTCCTGCTTTTACCAACAAAGTAAAAAGGAGAATTGTGTCAATTATCTCAATTATTTAAGAAAGCTATCATTTTGGTCAATTTATACACAATTTTCTTTTTAAAAACATACATGTTTGCCTAAATGGCAACAGCTGACTTCCTCCTACCTGTGCCCCATTGAAAATTTCATGGGCTTATTATGCCAGTGTAATTTTCCCAGACAATGCATATTCCTATATTCACTGAAATTCTCCAAAAGTAAAAGGGAGAGGGTATGATGGAAGGGAGAATAAATGTGTTTTCAGGAGACCTGAAATAAATTATTCTGCTGATCATTTCCTGCCTCATTTACAACAGCAAAGTGAAATAGAAAATTGAAGCAATTATCTGAATCATCCCAGTCCGCTGTCTCGGACACCAACAACTTTCCAAAAAGGGATGGCTAAACGCTCTTTATTTAGGGTTCTTTAGGCCTTTTAGACTTCTCTAAGCTTCTGTCAGAATACAGACTTGGCTTCTTTAGCTAGATGCATTAGAGTGAACAACAGTGTTTCATTTGAAATTGTGGATAAGGGGTGGGGAAGTCATGGTTTCATCATCTCAAGTGATTCTGGAACTGTACCTAGGAATAAACTTTTCAGAGCTCTGGTCATGTTTAAAGGGCTCCTGCATTCTAAGCCTGTCCAGAGCTGTGCATGTTCTGGTACTCTTTCCCCACACCCCAGTTTTAGTGAGGTATAATTGACAAATAAATACTGAATGAGCTGGTATTCTTCAATATTAGTAATTAATCCTGTCCTTAGTAATAAATATCATTAATAGTATTGCCTATGATATAGCACTTTGGAATTTATTAAATGCTTTGTCATGTCACTTAATCCCCACTTTTAGAGATTTCTATATAATTTAATCTCCCCTCCCACTAAGTGCGCAAGAGTGGACATCTACATTTTTAGATGTGCTTGAAACGTAGTACTTTGCTTGTTTGTTTCTTTGCGCTTTTACATACCTTGTTTCCCTATTGTTATGGGTCCTAATCTTTCAAGCCTCATTTCAGGAATCATCTTTTCCATGATTTTTTCTGACATTGCCTTTCTCTCCTGCTTATCCCAGAGAAATGTGACACATTACTTCCTCTCCAGTGCCTTGGAATTTAATAAATTCTGTGGTATAAATCTGTCAAATTATATGTAAATGTGGTTACTTTCTTGAACCTCCACCCTAGACTTGGAACTCCTTCAGGGAAATGGTTTCTTCCTACTTGTCTTTGCATGCCAAGATCTGGCAGTAATGCCTGGTTCATATTAGGTTGTGCCATAAAGGATTTTGTTTAGGTAATGAATGAGATAAACAGAATTATTTTTTAAATGAAAACCTTAACATCCTTATTTTTACACTAAGAATTGGAGACTTGGGAATTTAAAAGGTCTACTTGAAAGTAAAGTTGACAAAGGAAGGGATGGGAACTTGGACTCAATGTCACTCCAGGGAGAATGGTTTTTTTTTACCTACAGTGTCTGTCCATTGGAGGAAGTCACAACTGTACTCATTTCACCTTTCTGAAATTAGAAAGAGCCACATGCTTTCACTAATTTCTGCTAATTGCATATTACAAAAGGGAAACAGCACAGGTGCACGTTATGATCATTGACTCTGGAGTTAAAACACCTATGTTCAAATATCAGCTCTTACCTGCTGCCAGTTGCCTAACTTATCTGTGCCTTCCATGTAAAATAAAAATAAAAGTACTCATCTCATATGATGTCAAAAAGGTTAAAGGAGTTTATGCAAGTCATTTGAATAGTGCTCAGCACATTAAGAGCTCTATGTGTTTCCTATAATTTTATATGTGTTGTTAAAAAAAGGGGGACATGAAGAATTTCTTATCCAATGTGAAATTTGGCAAACAAAATATTTCAAATTAAGGAGTGAAATGACAAAGGTGTCCTTAGTAGGGAAAAGGTTGAAAATCATTGGATGTGTTGTTTGTCCTTCTGGCTGAACTTTAAAGATCATCAAGTAAAATCAAATACTTCAGCCAGTACAAAACTGGAAAATGTCTCCTTTCCTGGGAGGATACTGATGGAGAGGTGCAAGCAGATTTTCTTGTTGCTGGGAGCAATTTGGCAAAGAAATAATATAAGCAGACATCATTTCGAGCAAATACTCCCTTTACAATAGTCACTGAAAAGCTATTAAGCATGTCTCCAGATCAAAATTTACAACAGAGCCCACAGATAAGATTCACAGCTTTTTGGTTTGTAAGAGGCCTCCTGAAGTTGCACAGGGAATATTTAGAGAAATCTTACTTTGCAGTGCTATGTCTTATTTAAGTGATATTATGCATGCTAAGGACTGCTTTGAAATGCAATAGAAATAAAGCATAAGGGTGATACAATAAAATTCAAATAAACTGAAACAACATGCCAGCTCTGGGACTCACCAGAGCGTCTTAGAGTCACACTGGTAAAATAACATGTCCAGATTAGGCAATTAAGTCGGGGTCCTCATTAGAGAATGTGGAAATACATAAAGGAAGTACCAGAATTGAACAGCATTAAATGGGGTGTAGCTAAATTCTATTGTGCATTTGTGGGGTCCCTGAGTAAAAAAATAATAATAACAATAAAGCAAATATCCCCAGATCAAGAATGAAATTTCAACTGTGTATTGCTGACAGTTAAAAGGCAGCATGGAAGAGACACAGCATTTGACAAAAGTCAGAAAATCTGGCTCTTGTCTCAGTTCTGTTTATTCTTAGCAACATGATTTTAAGAAGTTAGGTAATCTCCAAACTCTATTCTGTAAACTGGAAGTTATAACACTGCCTACTCTGCCAGCTTGTGGTGAGGATCAGATGAAACAATGGATGTGAAAGCACTTCTGAAACTTCCAAGTGTCAAAAAATTCAAAATGTTCCTAGAGACAATTTTCAGCACAAACTTCCAAAACATATATTTTCCACACACAGAGCCTACATTTCTTATTTCAAGAGAGATTGAAAATGGACTGCTTATTTGCATAAAAGGGATAAAGTAAGAAAAAGTAATGGAGCTAGAAACAAAATGGTTAGTGTTTAACAAGTGAGCAAAACAATTGTGTTTTGTTTTTCCCTAAAATGTATCCTGGGTGGCTATATAATTGAAAATTTCTGACTCTCAAATGAGCACAGAACATAATTTTTGAAGAGGCCTTGCTTAGCATGAGTTCTTGGGATTGGACTCTTCAGGCCTAAAGGGAAAATTGAATGAAGGGCTTAGGGTTCCATTAGGAACCAATTTTCCTCTGCCTGAGTAACTCAGGATAATCCTGCTGTGACAGTAGAAACCTTGCCAGCCGCCCCAATGGCACTGTGAAAAGATAACCAGAGCTGTAGGGCTTCTTTTTCAGATACCAGGCCCTTGACTAAATTAGGAATGGGGCCAGCAACCACACAATCTCTGTTAGACAGTATTATTTTTCATCCTGGAGCAGAAGCTTAAACCCCTAACTCATGAGGTCTGTGTGACAGACTGTGTATTAGGAGCAGGTGGGGTAAGTGATAGGTGATAGATCCTAAATGTAAATTATAGATTTTGCTTCAGAAATAAGATAATTCACAGTATCACCAACATAGAGTGCATAAATAATTAATCATTCTTTCATAACCCTGGAAACTTTTGGAAAAGATAGTGGGGATAAAAGCATATCTGGAAACTCTCATTTAACATAAAATGACCAAAAAGAACGAATGATATGGAAGAAAGCACCAGCAGCACTGAAACTAGAGATATTGTCAATTATAAGCATTTTAAGACTATTTGTAAGATACAACATAGTTTAGAATATTTTCAAATATAGAAAGCAGAATACAACTTACCTTTATTAGTGGATGCTCTTGGTGCCCTACCCAGATACTTTTCACTGACCAGGTGCAACCTTCCCCCAACTGACTTCTAAGGACTCACAGCTTCCATCTTCATCCAAATTCCATTCCTGCACCAGACCCCCACAAGGATAGCTAGTGACCAAAGACTGATTGACACAGCAAATAAAAGGCTGGCCTCCTTGCCTAAAGATGGAATCAATTCTGAGGTGCAAGTTTTGCTCCAGAGATTCCAAAAGGTCAAGGATAAAAACTAAACTCCAGCTGAGAGACCATATCTTGCTTAGTTTCATTGCTTTTCCCTTTCCTGCTTTACTGCCTCCTCCTGAGGACGCTGTCAACATTTTCATGAAAACACCCCTCTCAGTCTCTACTTCTAGGGAACTATATGTCTCAGACATTTAGAAGAGTGATGATATATTGTTGTGAAATGAAGGTTGAAAAATTATGGACATTTTATTAATATTCCCATTTGGGAAGGTCCAGGGATAGGGGTGTGGATAGGCTATGAGAGGGATTTGGAAGATCCATTTTGGAGTTCTATTCTTTGACATAAGTCTATTATATTCTAAGACAACAGCGGTTCAGTCACAGCAACTTATTTTTCTCCAAGATGATTTTCTAGTAGCAAAACTGATTTGAGAAGAAAGTCTGCTACAGAATTTATCTATTACTGAAAAAGAAATTGCCATATATGTAGTAAATTAAAACAGTACACATTCTGTGGGACAGGAATCAAAGCATGACTCAGGAGAGTCTTGTGCTTCAGGGTCTCTTATATCAATTTAGGTTTTATCTGGGTCTGGTGTCTCATCTGAGACTCAACTGGGTAAGGATCAATTTCCAAACTAATAGGATTGTTGGCAGTATTCAGTTCTATGGGCTGTCAGATTGGTGGCCTCAGCTCCTTGCTGGCTGTTGACTAGTTGCTGGCTATTGGCTAGTTGCTGTTTCTTGCCTATGGACCTCTCTAGATGGCAGTGTTTTTCATCAAAGGTAGTGAGGGAAAGCATCAACAAAGAGAGCTGCTAGCAAAAGTCAGAATTGAATGTGACAATCATACAAGTGACATCCCTTCACTTTTGCTGTATTCAGTTAGAAGCAAGTCACAGACTCTGCTCACACTTAAGAGGAGTTTACTCCAGGGTAAAAACACCAGGAGGTGGGGACTACTGGGGGGAGACTCTCTTAGAGTCTGATACCACATCCATTGATTTAGAGCAAGAAGGTCTGGAAATGAGGGTGATCATTAGAAGGATGTTGGAGTATCTATCTATTTATGTAAAACCATTTAACAACTATCAATAATTAGTTGTAAAATGTTTAATTAAGGAGAAAACATAGAAATCTGGAAAAGTTTTAGTTTCGTTTTTTTCCCCCTCACATAAATTTTTGTCTATATTAGAAATGGGAGAGAATCAAGGGCCCCCATGATGGGAAAATATTTTCTCTGAACTTAGCTGAGTTGGCCTCTATGCAGTAGATTTCAACAAATATACAGAAAATGCCTTCAGGGAAAATGTGCTTTGGCTGTAGCATTCTACAGTGCTAACTTGATTTCCACTTTCTTGAAACTACTGAATGACTGAGGTGATAATATCAACCTACATCATTACCTTCCAGTTTACTTTCCAGGAACATACTTTACAAGATATCAGGGGAAAATCAAGAAAATTGAGAGTCAATAGAAAACCTCTGGCTATCAAAGATAGGTAAAATGGAATCCATTGTACTAAGTCCATCATCCTCACCCCGGTAATAAATGGGAGTAACACATTCTACAACAATAGTGTGAAACATGTAGTTGAAGAGTATCTATTTGGGCAACAAAATAAACATGTAGGTACTAATTTGGACTAATATTACAAATAATATGGTATCTTCTAAAAAGTTATAAAAATGATTAGAAAAAAGAATAGATAATGGTGATTCAATATACCCATAATTTGTGTTTCTAGGTAAGAAAATAGAAGACAGCAAAATAAAAGAAAAAAATAGAATACAGCAGAAATATAAAAGAAATTTTCTGAATTGAAAATGTCTTAATTTGTTTATCAGTAGGACTCTCTGTGTAGCAGGCAGAATTGATAAAAAGCAACCAACACTGAGACCTATTTTGATGAGGTTATTGTGTTTCAAAGCCTAAAGAGAACTGCACAAGCAAATAGAAGGGCCGGAACACATTACCTAAATGGGAAAACAAACTTATGACTGGCTGCCTCTCAGTCATGAAATATGCTACAGAAACATGGAAAAACGTTTTGAGGAAATAAATGTGTTTTGACCTCAATAAGAGTTATTCCTCAATGTCAAAGCAATAAAAAGTTACCACCCCTGAAACTTACAAGGAGGGAAAGAATAAACAAAAAATTTGTAGGCATACTCCCAAAAATCAGGGGGAAAATCAAAATATGAATAAGTGGGAGAGTTGAGACATAAAAGCCTTAACTGGTTATTAATTGCAAATCCACTTCAGCAAATAATGACATCTAAAATATATATCTTTACAGATGTGAACAAAGATATGCATACCAGGAGACTCATATGCTCCTATTTTAATCAAAACAACCTATTTAGCTCTATTTCCCACTTCATCATTATTCATTTAGATTTACTATATATTTTATAAGATCAGTTGCATACTATTGTATTGTCTTGATTTTCTTTTTATCTTGAAGTCTATTACTCTGAATTGTTGGCAGTTTGGCTATGCTCTGTTTTCTGTTATTCTTCAGATGTGGTTCTTCACGTGTGGCAGTTTATTTTCTGCATTCTTGCACTTATGCAGGTGAATAATGTCTTACCTAAGTAGAAAATTCTTACACTGCGGTCTTTTATCTTCAAAGTCTGTAGAAGTTAGTCCACCAAATTCTAGCTTCTGGTTTTTCATATGAGATATTCAGTGAATTTATTCTTTGCTACAAAATTTCTCCTTTCTGTTGGAAGAGAGGAGAGGTTTACCTTTGGAGACAGGGGTTTAATCAGGATACATATGTTTTAGTGTGTGTCTTTTCCAATCAATGAGGGAATTCAGTGATCTCTTTCAATCTAAAGCTTAAAATATTTCTTAAACTCAGGGGAGTTGAATTTTTATTTATTATTTTAAAATTATTTTTTTCTATTTCTATTTCTTCTGTTAGATCTTCTAAATTTATTACCAATATTAGTTTCTAAGGGCTGTTGCAACAACGTATCACAACCTGGGTGGCCTGAAACAACAGAAATTTATTTTCTAACAGTTTTGGAGGCTAGATGTCTGAAACTAGGATATCAGTAGGGATGTGTTCTTTCTGCAGTCTCTAAGAAATAATATTTCCTTGCCTCTTCTAGCTTCTAGTGGTTGCCAGCAATCCTCGGTATTTCTTGGCTTCTGGCAACATGGCTTTAATTTGCCTCCTTCTGCACATGGTTTTCTTCCCTGTGTCTTCAAATTCCTACAGGGACACTAGTCACTGGCTTTATGGCCCACTTTAATCCTTAATGACATCATCTTAACTTGATTACATCTGCAAAGACCCTATTTCTCAATAAGGTCATATTAACAGGTACTAGAGGTTAAAACTTTGTCTTTTTGGGGACACAATTCAACCAACATCATCGGAGTCTTTAACTTCATGATATCCATCTCTTTTTGAAGTACTTATACTTTATATTCAATTTGCATAAGCACTAAGTTTTCAACAGCTAACATGGTTTCTAATTAATCTATTACATTTTAACCTTAAAAACATGGTTTTATTTGATAAAAATAATTTTGTGCTGTGATTCAGTCTCTGTATTGCAGCAGCCCCAAATTAGGACACTTGCATAATATTTGTTGATTTTAAAAAAAATCAGCTGAAGGACAGGTTGGTAAAGACACAGGTTTATTAATACTTACAGGAGGGAACCGATGGCAGGTTGGTAAAGACACAGGTTTATTAATACTTACAGGAGGGAACCGATGGCAGTTGGTACAAAGTCCTTCACACCCCAATAGACGTGGGGGAGGTTATATACCCCCAATAACATAAATACACCTATTGGAGATGGGGTGAGGCACAGACAATAGTATGATGTGCAGAGAAGCAGGAACCAGGATGTTTTCCCCCTTATGACATGCCTTGAATATGCAGGTGTACATATCTCCAGAACATCTTGAGTGAGTGCAAATGGCTTTCTTCCCAGTCAGGGAGCAGTCATCAGGGGAGGAGGAATGGGGATAAATAAATGTTCTTAAATGTTCTTCATACTTTTGCTAGAAGCTGCCTGTTTTGAGTGTCCTAATTGTTCTACCTCTCTCTGGATGGTTGGAGCTCCATGATTGTGTCTTTTTCCTTCATCCACTCATATCTAATCTTTTGGACATGGGGCTCTTGATATATCTCATGTGGAATCTACCTTATGTGGAGGTGATAATTACAGCAATTTAATTTCCTGAGGGCCAATGATGTAGCAGGTTATAATCTGTCAATCTCCCATTTGGATATCCAAGGAAAGATTCTCTGCTGCTCTTGTCTCCTCAATTGCAATATCTAGGTCAGAGTCCTCAACTTGGCTGCACGTGGGATTTACCTTAAGAATGTTTAGAAGGGACCATTGCTTGGTTCTTATGTTTGGTTTAATTGGTCTGTATTCCCAGTCTGTGAGCTAGATGCTGGACTTCTTAAGCTCTCAGGTGCACATGAATCTCTGGGCATCTTGTGGAAATACAGATTCTGATTCCGGATGTCTGAAGCATGGAAGTCTAACAAATTCACAGGTGCTGCTGTTGCTGTAAGTAGCCAGAGTAATGGTTGTCAAACTTGATTCTGAACTGGAATTACTTCATGAACTCAATATCGAGAGATCTTCTCTACTCTGGGGAGATTCTGATTTAATTGCTATGGGGTGTGGCTTAGACAACAGTAGTTGTAAAAGCTTCCCAGGTGTTTCCAATTTGGAGAACTGCTGTTCTAGAGCTTTTCCAGCCTCAGGACCAAGATTAACTTATCTGCTGTGTTTAGTTGCTGTGAAGTCCGTTAAGAATTTCCTTCTCTCAGGAATTGTTGGCTGTCAGAAAACCAACATCACTCCAGATTGCAGGTATTATATATACTTCATGACTCGGGTTCTTGCTGCCATTGCCAGTCTCACCTCCGACCTGAGGGGGAAAAGTTGCATATCTCTTCTTTTCATCCAGGCCTCAGTAGAGCCCATGACCTTATTTATAATTATAATCTTCAGGCCCTAACTGGCAGCTTTTGCATTCAAGAGACTGATCGTTATTGAAAGTGGGACTGCAGGTTACTAAGGATGCATTTATGTGATTTTCTTCTCCAAATCCAAATTCTTAATTTTCAAGAGTTCTTTCCTATTCTCTGATTTGTTTTACTTTTATAATGCAGTATCTTGCTTTATAGAAGAGATCTTAAATGTTATTGAGGACTGTACTTGAAGGTCTTTCTTTCTTTATAATTTCCCTATTACTTTTTCCAAAGGTTATTATTATTTTTTAATCTTGGTGTTTATCTTGCAGGCTGTAGCCTCTCCTCAAATGTTTTCTTTGCTCATATTTAGAGTTGGATGATAATAACTGTGACTGCATAATCTACGGTGGTAATTAAGGTTTACTAACTGCCAGGCTTTCTTTGGGGTAAGGGACAGAGACTGTGTATTAGGTTAGAGAACACCTATATAATAGAATGAGGAGGTGTGTACCCTATGGCACCAGCACCCAGCTTAAGCGGCCTTAGTTCCTCCCAGATTTGTCTGAGGTTGAGCAAAAAATTTCAGGTCACTGAATGCAGTATTAGGAGGAGTACAAATTATTTCACAAATCTCTGTACTTATACCTCATCCACAATCCTTTTTTTTTTTTTTTAAGAGACAAGGTCTTGCCATGTTGCCCAGGCTGGTCTTGAAGCAGGCAATCCTCTCACTGGGAGGGCTCAGGCAATCCTCTCGCTTCTGCTTCCCAAAGTGCTGGGATTACTTTTAACCTTCTTAATTACATTTCCTCTTGCCATATTGCCTTTCACTTGTACTGCTGGGCCAGCTTTATACTTTACTGAGGCTCATACCACATGTGCTCCAGACTGGCTTTTGTTATGCCTCATCTACTGAGACGCTTCCATTTACCACCCTTTGATTATTCCTGGCTACTCTTTTCTTATTTGTTGTATGCTTATACTCGTAAATATTTCATTACTCTAATGAAGGAGTCTGAAAAATAAGAGGAAGACTTTCCCTCTGATATCAGAAACACTAAAACATCATTTTAATGACTGTTAGTTTGCTGACGTGTCGTATTTAATTTGTTTAATGAATGTTCTGTTGTTGGAAGCCAATTTTTCCCAAATTTTTGCTACCATAAACATTGCACAATAAACAACCTTAGGATGAAATCTTGTTGCAAGTAATTCAGATAAAATATTGCAAATGTAATTTTTATAATTTAGGCATTTTTAAAATGTGTATATAAAGTATGCCGTCTTTTCAATATAGATTGCATCAGTTTACAACTCTCATTCTCCCGTGCTCACTCCAGCACTGGGTAAAATAATTATTTCCTTAATCTTCCATAGCTCTATAAGTTAAAGAGTTGATCTCATTTTAATATTATCTTTTTGAAAAGACTAACTATCCTATATAAATAGCATTCCTCTGTGCAAATCAGTCACTCCTTGTAATTTTACCTTATCATAACTTCTTTATAACGCTGATCTAATCTAGATTTATTGATTCCTCCCTCTTCTTTTCAAGCATCACGAGATTAGGGCCATTATCTTCATGGCTGTACTCCACAAATTTAGGAAAAGTGCATCTAGTTACACAGTAGGTATTTTATAAATAAAAACATGGAAGAAAGCATACTCTTGAAAATATCTTTTAGATAGATACTTTAGTCTGTTATAAATGACTCAATATTTAAATATTTATTTTTTTGCTCTAAATTTTATAACCAAAACTACTCTCCAATCTGGACCTTACATTTGTATATATTTATAAATATAACACAAGCACCAGAGGGTTTATAAAACAAAGGACCCTTCTTTGGTAAAGAGATTTATATCTATGAAAGCACAGAGGACCTCTGATAATTATTGAGTATATCCCAGAATGTATGCCTATAACATTGATTTTATTGCAAGAATATGCATGCTTAACTATTTTTTTGTCTTTATTTTAACCTCTTCAACCCCATACTGATCCTAGGATGTCTCTTTTTGTGATTTTAATGGTAGAAAATGGAACTATCAATTCCCTACAGATGTCAGAGAACCAACCTTGCAGACAGCTGGAAGAAACAGGTGTACAGAAATCCAGGGACTATTAACATATCTAATTGAATAAGTGTTGGTAGTTACAAAAGTAATTAAGAACAAAAGAAAGCTTTGTGAAGCGCCTAACAAAAACATTGCTGGTAATCACTGCCAACTTAAAACTCATTTTGTGAAGCTTTGTAAAAAATGAGAGCATTTTATATTGAATATTACCTTTTGTCTTGTAATTTACATGGGTATCTTTAATGAACAGTTCATTTATAGTTCCACTGAGTTTTTCCTATGTGTGTTGCAGGCATCTTTAAAACAGCAGTATCAGCAATTTAGAGTCGGCAGGCTTCCTCCTGAATATTTATAGAAAGATTTCAAAAGTACACTTACCAATTTTTTAAGTTGTCTTTGTAAAATTACCATGTTCTCTCCTATACTAGAAACACCCTCTTTTATAATAATAATTATTTTAAAAGGGACTTTTCCTACCATGGTTCTTTTGTTAGAATTTTCAGATCAAATCCCATGAATGGGTTCCTTATAACATTTTATGACTATTTTTCTAATTATAACAGAAGCACATAGTTATTGTAAAGCAAACAAAGGAAATAATTTATATAAAAAATAAGTCACACATGTTACAGCCACATGAAAAGCATGTGTTATATATATTGTGGTGTAACTCTTAGCAGTGTATTAGTTTGCTAGGGCTACCAACAAAGCATCATAGACAAAGTAGCTGAAGCTGCAAACATTTATTTTCCCACTGTGCTGGTGGCTAGATGTCTGAGTCTAGGTGTTGGCGGTGTTGTTTTTTTTTTTTTTGAGACTTCTCCTTGACCATCTTTCCCTGTGTTTTCACCACATCGTCCTTTCTCTGTTTGCATGCCTACCCATGTCCTAACCTCCTTGTCTTCTCTTCTTACAAGAACACCAGTCATATTGGGTGAGGTTCCAATCTGATGAACTTATTTTAACTGAATTATTTCTTTAAATACTCTATCTTCAAATATAGCCACATTCTAAGGTACTGGAGGCTAGGCTTTCCACATATGCATTTTATTTTATTATTATTATTATTTTTGAGTTGGAGTCTCACTCTGTTGCCCAGACTCGAGTGCAGTGGCCGCTCCCGGCCACCGCAGCCTCGACCTGCTGGGCTCCGGCGATCCTTCCGCCTCGACCAAGTAGCTGGAACTACAGGAGCGCGCTACCACACCCCGCTAGTTTTTGATTTATTGTAGAGGTGAGGTGTCAACAAGTTGCCCAGGCGGGTCTCGAACCCGCGGGCTAAGGCAATCCACTCACCTCAGCCTCCCAAGGTGTGGGATTACAGGCTGAGCCACCGAGCCCAGCTCACATATGCATTTTAGAGGGACACAATTGAGTTCATAACATTAGGCTTTTAAAATGTGGTGTGTGTGTGTGTGTGTGTGTGTGTCTGTTTTAGTAGCTTTATTGAGATGTAAATTAACCTATAATAAACTACAGTGAGAATTATATAATTTTATAAGTTTTGACATGTGTTTACCCATGAAACTATCACCACAGTCAATATAATAAACAAATCCATCCTCCTCAGAAGTTATCACATGATCTCGCAATCTTTCTATCTCTCTCTTTCTTGCTCTGCTCCCATCCCCAGACAACCACTGATCTACTACATGTGAGTTTTCATTTTCTAGAATTTTATAAAATGGAATCATATAGCATGCATTCTTTTTTTAAAGTCCTGTTTTGTTCATTCAGCATAATTTTTTTTAAGATTCCTTTATATTGAACTGTATATTATAGCATCTATCACAGTACCTGGCATGTAGTAGGTACCCTAATTATTAACTCAATGCATAGATAAAATATAAATAAATGACTATTTTAGAAGGTTAAGGAGACTGGACATTACAACATATGCAGCTAAATGACATTCATAGTTTTGGTATTCTCTCTGAAGCACTTTATCCAAGTGAGTAAATGAACCAGGTCTCTAGTTTAGAAAATACCTCTGAAATCTCTCTGGTGGTAGCTTGAAAGATAAATTCATAGCAGGAAGAACCTAAAGGCAGGGGACAAATTATTAAAAATCATTACATAATACTTTCTATATGTTGGGATTGCACAGGGTCATCCATGTTAATAAATCTAGTAAGCAACTGAACATGTGAACCAGTAGGAAGATTTATTTATTTATTTATTTTGAGTGAGGGGAAGGTAGAAGACAGGAAGGTGAGTAGAAAATTAGGATAGGAGAAATAATTTCCTAAACCTACTTGTAACATGGCCAAACAACTTTATAAATGTATGACAATATGGAAGAAAGAAAATGGATATTAGAAGAAAAAATACATTTGTAGTCTAAATATTAAATTTCACACTAACCTTAACCAAGTAACAATGCTTTTGTGCCCATATCATCATGTTTTTAGGATCTTTTTATCCCTTTTGTTCTCAAACTTCACAATGATAAACTCAGATGTGAATCTTTACTTTCTGTGCTAGGGCCTTTTATCTTGAAGATTGGTGAAACTGGGGAGTTCCTGTGGATTATTTATTTTGTAGTATTTTTCTTCTCTATGCTTTCTGTTGCCTGCTTTTGGAAATCCTATTATGTGGCTAGTGATACTGATATTTTTGGTTTAGTATGTCTTTATATTTACTCTCATTTTTAAAAAAATTATTTTCACACTTCATGAGATTTTTCTTAGTATTATTTCCCAACTTGACTATTGAAATTTTTATTTTGTTAATCTTATTTTGTAATTTCCAAGGAACTCTTCCTGGTTACTTTGATTATTATGTTTTTATAGTAGCCAGTTCATGACTTATGGATATCATGTCATCTAGGTCATTTCTTAGAATACTAGTTAGAAAGTTTTATACTTATTTTCTCTTTGTTTTATTTCTATTTACTTTGGGATCATCTCCTTCCCTTTTTTTGTAATATTTTTTGGTCTCAGTCTTAGTTATTCATGCTGTATTTTTTTCCTCAAATATCTGTTGATTCTCAGTTGTGAATTTGTTTTTAATAGCAAAGTTCTCCTTAAACATTTAATTTAATTTCTTTCAAGATAATTCTGCTTTTATTCCTCCCCTCCCCTTTTTAAATTAGGGACAAATGCCTGCCTGAAGTCTTATTTATGAAGGTGGTAAGCAGGTGTTAAAAACAGTGGAAATGACAGTTCTGTATTTGGAGTGTCAGTTAATCTTCTTTTCAGCCTCACTTTTAACTCTTGGCCTACAATGTCTTGAGAATTCCAAAATATTCTCTCTAGGGATTTTCTGCTTGAATAAATGCCTTCTTTACTGCATTCTCTTCATATTTTCAAAAATGTTATAGTACTCTTTTCTTAACTTCACTAGTCAATGTTCCAATATCTATCTTTCAAAAACTTGTTGTAATCTGTATTCTAATTGATGACTTTCTTGTGTTTTTTCTTTTATTTTTAAAAATTAATACATAATATTTGTGTGTATTGATGGGGTGCATATAATTTTTTTTAGTTTAAATAATATGTAATAATAAACTCAGGGTGTTTGTGCTATCCATCACGTCCACTATTTATTATTTCTGTGTGGGGGAACATTTCAAGTCATCTCTTCTAGCTATTTAAAAATGTGTAATATATTTTGGTTAACTATAGTCACCCTACTCTGGTATCAAATACTGGAAGTTATTTCTTCTGCTTATCTGAATGTTTGTACCTATTAACCAACCTCTTTTCAATCCACTCCCACCACACACCCTTTTCAGTTTCTGGTTTCTGTCATTCTATTCTCTTCCTCCATGAGGTCAACTTTTTAATCTCCCATATACGAGTGAGAACCTGCAATGTTTGTCTTTTGTCCCTACCTTATTTCACTTAACATAATGACCTTCAGTTCCTTCCATGTTGCTGCAAATGACATGACTTTATTCTTTTTATAGTCAAATAGTATTCCATTGTGTATATATACCACATTTTCCATTTGCCCATGGATACACATTTAGGTTAATTACATGTCCTTGCTATTGTGAACAATGCTGCTTTCTTGTTTTCTTATCATGTTTTTGTTGTGGGTTTATACCATTTTTATGTTTTAATCTTCTTTTATTATCATTTAATGGTTTTGGCTTGATCTAGGTTTGCTATCTTGAAGCCTGTAAAGAGGAACAAAACTGCCAAACTTAAAAATATCCTGAAGTTTAAATCACATAACATATGCAACATTTTTGTCTACATATAAATAATAGTTCCACATTCTTGTCATGTAAGAATATCTTCTTGCAGGTGTTCTGCCAGCTACTCCCACAGCATTATGTAATAAAACTATAATCTAAGTAATGTTTGTTTTGGAATACCTTGTCACAGAAAGCAGACATACTTCTTGACCACTCAGAAGAAGATTCTATAGGTTATGAATGCTTTAAAAAACTAATCCTGGTTCTACTTTTAGTTCTGATATAGTTTGCCTACTAGTCCATATTCTGCTTTCTAGTCATTTTTATTCCCTTCAGATACTTAAAAAAAAAAAATTGGAATCTCATTCCGTTGCCCAGGCTGGAGAGCAGTGGCACACTCACGGCCACCCCAGCGTCGACCTGCTGGGCTCAGGTGATCCTTCCACCTCAGCCTTCCAAGTAGCCAGAACCAGAGGTGCACAATACCATGCCAGGCTAATTTTTGGATTTATTATAGAGATGAGATCTCATCAAGTTGCCCAGGCTGTTCTTGAACCTGTGAGCTCAGGCAATCCCTTCACCTCAGTATCCCAAAGTGCTGGAATTACTGGCTTGAGCCACCGTGTCCAGACAAAACAGGTTTTAGAGAGATATTTTAACTGTGGATCTTGGGGAAAATATTTCATTTTTTGATCAAATTCAAGAACATTCAGCCAGAATGTTCTACAACTGCAAGGAACTAGATTCAACAACCTGAATGGCCTTGGAAGTGGATTCTTTCTAGAGTCTTCTGATAAGAACCCAACTAGCTAACATCTTGATTTTGATCTGTGAGATTCTGAGCAGAGGATCCAGTTGACCCTACCCAGATGTCTGACCTACAGAACCGTGAAATACTAAATGGGTGTTTTATTGAGTTTCTTAAATTTGTGGTAATTTGTTATATAATGAAAAATCGTGCAGATTGGAGGAGGGAAGGACAGGAGTCAGGGCAATAAAGTTATCTCTGTATCTCCTTTATAGTCCTCCTACTTTCAAAGGTAATATGCCTTGAAAGTCCTTAGTAATTAAAAAGGGATAGTTGAATATTTTTTTAATTTCCTCAATATTCATCATAACCCACAGTAAATAGCCAGTGACTAAGCAAGTGATCTATAAATAATGATGTGATAGTTTATATTCTTGTGCAAAGTACTTACCATCTCTCCTTGTGGAAAAATTACCTTGTCTTGGTTCACTGACACATGGCTGGGTCTGTGGTATGGTCTAAATATTGTGTCCTTCAAAAATTCATATGTTGAAAATATAATAACCAATGTGATGGTATTAGGAGTTGATATCTTTGTGGGGTTATTAGATCATGATGAGAGAACTCTGATAAATGGGATTAGTGTCTTTATAAAAGTGTCCCTGAAAGGCAACATTGCCCCTTTTGCCATGTGAGGGCACCTAGAAGGCAAAAATCTATGAATTAGAAGGAGAGCCCTTACTAGACACCAAATCTGCCACTTCCTTGATCTTGGATTTCCCAGCCTCCAGAAGTGTGCAAAATAAATTTATGTTGTTTATAAATAACCCAATGTATGATATATTGTTATAGCAGCCTAAATGGTCTAAGATAGCATTATAACTATTTCGGACAATGAAATATGATCATAAGTGGCATAAACTTTTCCCCATCAGGAGCTATTAGAGACACTGTATGGTTCTGAAAGACTTTCTTTTTCTTTCGCCATGATATCTGGATGTATAGATTAGGCTGCCCAATAGTCTGGGTCCTGGGGTGAAGGTGCCATGAAGCAGAACTGAAGTTAACCTGTGATGATAGACATGAAGAATGAACAAGAAAGTATTGCTCATTAAGGTAAGCCAATGAGAATTTTAAATCACTTTTTACCACAGAATGACTTGCCTAAGATAACTGAGACAATTCTTGGTATAAGTAGATACCTGCTAAAACAGAAACAAAATATGTGACATTGACTCTAATATGAGCAACTGATGATAAAGAATCTAT
>CAUYQG010256903.1:0-57507 GCA_963574415.1 Tarsius wallacei
ACCTCCCATATGACCCCGCAATCCCCCTACTGGGAATATACCCTGAAGAACTCAAATCACTCTATAAAAAAGATACCTGCACAAGTATGTTTATCGCAGCATTGTTCACAATAGCAAGAACCTGGAAGCAACCATGCTGTCTATCAAAAGAGGACTGGATTAAAAAAATGTGATACATATACACGATGGAACACTACACAGCCATAAAAAAGAACAAATTCATGAATTTTGCAGCAACTTAGATGGAACTAGCATATATAATACTGAGTGACCTCTCACAGAAACAAAGATCTGAGTATCACATGTTCTCACTCATATAGTGAACTTTGAACATCCAATATAATACTATAAGTAAATGACTGACAGAGATAGGAAACTATGGCAGGGTAGGGGAGGGGAGATGGGATTAATGGTAGTCAATATCTGTCTGGGGACGGGAAGACACCTCTAGCCAACAAGGGTACCTGAATGAAGCATATTTGTATACCTAATCCTTGACTGTACCCCATAATATCATAATAAAAAATACTGAGTATAAAAACAAAATGAAAATGAAAACCACACTGAAATACAATCTAACTTCAGTCAGGATGTCCATCATCAAAAACTCAAAAAACAACAGATGCTGGAGAAGATGTGGGAGAAAAGGAACACTCCTACACTATTGGTGGAACTGTCAAATAGTACAACCTCTGTGGAAAACAGTGTGACAATTCCTAAAAGATCTAAAAATCATTCTTCCATATGACCCTGCAAAATTATTCTTCCATATGACCCTCCATATGACCATATGCTTCTGGGAATATCCCTGGAGGAACTCAAGTCACTATAAAAAAGATACCTGCACATGCATGTTCATTGCAGCATTATTCACAATAGCTAAAACATGGAACCAACCACACTGCCCATTGAAAGAGGACTGGATAAAAAAAAAAAAATGTGGTACATATACATGATGGAATATTATATAGACATAAATAAGGACAAAATTATGAACTTCGCAGCAACTTGGATGGACTTAGAGTTTACAATACTCAGTGATCTATCCAAAGAGCATAGTACCATATGTTCTCACTCATAAGCAGACCTTGAACAATTATTATAACACCATAAGAAAGGGATTGGCAGTAGTGGTAAACTGCCAGGGGAGGGGGGGCATGACTCATCAACATAGGTACCTGCATAATGACCATTTGTACTAACCCTGAAGTGTACCCCACATCTTTAAATTTAAAAAATAATTTAAAAAAGAGAAAATTTCATAAAATCCATCAAGCCCAAAACAATACACTTCTGCTGGAGTAAATTGTGTCAAGATATTGTGTATGACTTCACAGTATTTATGCAAGTCAATCAAGAAAATCATGAAAGAGACTGTGGATATGGCCCCCCCAAAAAAAAAAAATTGGTGGAGCTAAAGAGTTTCAAATCCTGAGTGTTACAGAAATTCAGGAGCTAATAGACACCACACTAGAGAAACTAACAAAAGACAGCATTGGAGATGAATGCTTTCTAACCAGTGTCAGTTGATGATGAAAAAGACTCAGATGAAGCAGTGCCAGAAAACAAATTGACATTAGACAATTTGATAGAAGAATTGTGATTATTCAAGAATGCTTTGACTTATTTTATAACATGAACCTTTCTATGACACAGACACTTAAACTAAAGCAAACAGTGGAAGAAGAATTGATACCACACAGAAAAATTTTTAGAGAAAGGAAAAAGCAAAAAGGTCAGGCAGAAATTATAATATATTTCTGCAAAGTTACAATCAGTGTGCCTGCTCCCCTTCTACCCTTTTTCCCCCTCTTTTGCCTCTGCCACCCCTAAGACAGCAGGACAAACATCTCTTCTTCCTCTTATCCCTCTGCTTACTCATTGTGAAAATGATGAATGTGAAGAAATTTAAGATCATCTACCTTCACTTAATGATAGTGAATATATTGTCTCTGTCTAATATATATATTTTAATTATTTTATTTTCTCTATGCTATTTTATTTTCTCTATGTTATTTTATTGTAAGAATACAGTATCTAATATATATAATTCATAAAATATGTTTTAATGAACTGCTTATGTTATCAATAAGGCTTCCAGTCAGCCAAGGCTTATTAGTAGTTAAGTTTTGGGGGAACAAAAGGTATACATCAATTTTTTGACTACATAGAGAGTTGGCACCCTTAATCCCTGTTTTGTTTAAGGGTCAACAGTAATTGGCTTATTAACTCCATATTTGTTACTGTTTTTTATTTGTAGTCCTTGTATATTGTTTCTATTTTCACCTTCCACTGTTTCTGACTTTTGTGATTTTAATTGTATGTTTTCTATGATCAGTGTTTCCTTTCTTATATGGAATTTTCTGATTTATAACATGTTTTCTTTTTTCTAAAGAATATCTTTTATATTTTTTTGCTAGGCAGAACTACAGGTAACAAATATCCCCAATTTTTAGTTGAGAAAGTCTTTATTTCTCCTTCACTTTCAAAGGATAATTTTACAGGGTACAAAATTCTAGGTGGATGGGTTTCATTTTTTTTTTCTCTTAGCACTTAAATATTTTACTCTGTTCACTCTTTCTTGTATGATTTCTCAAAGACAAGTCAGGTGTAATTCTTATCTTTGCTCCTGTATGCAAAAGTAATTCCCATCACACTTTAAGCGTCTTTCAAAAATGTTTTATCTTTGATTTTTTTTGGAGTTTGAAGACAATATATTTAGGGTTTGGGGTATTTATGGTTTTGGGGTGTTTTCTAAGCTCTCAGTTACCTGCTGTTTACTGTCTGATCTTAACTTGATTAAATTATTAGTTATTATGATGTTTCAAATATTTATTCTGTGTCTGGTATTTACATTACACATATGTGTCATATGTTTTAGTTTCTTAACTTCTTGAATAACCTGTTCTGTGTTTCTGGATTTTCTCCCTGTTTGTTTTCCACTTTGGGAATTTTTGTATTGAGGTATACTCAGATTTAGAGATTTTTTTTTTCCTCTCCCATGTCCAGTCTACTAATAATCCAGTCAAAGACATTTTTCAGTCATTCTTTTTTATTTCTACGATTTTTTTCTTAGAATTTCCATTAGTCTGCTTACGTTGTGAATCTATTTTTGCATGTTGTCTGCTGTATTCATTAGAGCCCTTAGGATATTTGCTTTAAATTTCTGATAATTTCAACATCTCTGCCAGATTTCAGTCTGCTTCTGATGCCCTTTCTGTCTCTTCCAAGTGCCTTGTTTATTTGTTTGTTTTCCTTTTAGTATGTAATGCTTTCTTTATAACTGACATAATATTTTGGGTGAAATAAACTGCTGTAAATAGGACTTTAGTATTATGTCGTTAATATGTGTGTTGGGGGCGGGAGTAAGTATTCTAAAGTCCTAGGTTAAATTAGGTTTTACTGTTTCAGGGAACTTGAACTGCTTCTGCATTGAAAACTTCACACCTGCTTCTCATTGTGCCCTTCCTTCACCTTAGGTGGAGCAGTGGCCTCTTGTTTGAATGTTTTCCTTCTGTGACATAGAAGCCTAGACCTGCCTGGAGTTGGATATTTCTCTTCCCCCAGGTGAGCAAGGCCCTAATAAAACTCCAGCAAGTTAGGTTCCGGTTAAATAGTTTCTCTTGGGGGCAGGTATTTTTAAGAGGAACAGAATGATCTGGTACATTTCAAAATAGCTTTTATCACCCTTCTGCAAGGAGCAGGAAGAGATTTTTCTCAGATGCTCTCTATAAGAACCTGATAGAGCTTTGGGAGGTAAAACTCACAAAACTTTGGGGGGCTCCCAATGACCTGGTTTCCCTGGACCCTTTCACTCTCACATTTATCCACACTAAGCTTCAATTCATTTGCTAATTACAGTTCCTGCTCCAACACTGTTTCCCATGGAGATTTCAGGTCATGAGTTTCTTGTCTATGTTCGCCTGTTAATATCCTTAATCTGGGGGCAGTTATTTGCCCTGTGACCTCACTTATCTTAAGGATCTAAGAAGAGTTGTTTTTTTTAGTTTGTTCATCATTTTACTTGTTGTTAGGATGGAATTGTAACTTCTGAACTTCCTAAATGCGGGACTGAAAACGAGAAGTGGAAAATGTCTTTTTCAAAATCCAGTGTAAATATGGAATTTGGACATACTAACATTTATTAAGGTATGAATGTTTACCAGACACTATGCATTTTAATAGGTAATTTTAATTAATACTTAAAACATTAGGAGGTAGGTGCTATTAGCTTCATTTTACAAATGAAAATGTTAAAATTCAGAAAAGTTAAATATCTTGTCATGGTTTTGAGATATTAAAAGTCACAATCAGAATTTGAATTCTAATCAACACAAGAACTATGCCCCTTGAATTATGAGAGAGCAAGAGTGAGCATAGAATAAAAAATAGGAAAGGAGGGAGGGATTGAGATGCAGAGCAAAGTAAGAATAAAAAGAGAAGAAGCGACTACTGCACATATTCTTTTTATATTTTTTCTCCCAGCTACTGATCCTCTTCTGTGCAAGTGAAGATAAGATTATAAGACTCTATCTAACAGCCAAGTCATCTAAATGCATTTCAAATTTGTTTACAGTGCACATATTCTTATAGGGATGAATAACATGTTGCCACATTGTGAGAATCAACTTGTCATGATTAGTTCTAGAGCACTGAAAAACTTTGAAATGCTTTCTTCTCACTGCATGTGAGAGAACAGAGACATTCAATATCTTGAATTCGACATGCTCTTGTCCCAGTGATATATAATCTTATCAACAGGAATGTGGATGAGCGAGGGTAGCTGTCCTCTATGCCTGACTGGTTTAACGTTGAATAGAGTTGGTGTTTTATCACTACTCTAAGAAGGTGTCATCATCTAGGTATATAAGAATTACTCAGGTAAACTTCAGTCCAGTTAAGGCCAGGAGGCTTGTGCGTTATATAAATCAATGAGTGAGTCCTTTCCATTTCTTCAGCTTCTGCAATGTGATCCTTGGTACGCTGAAAAAAAATTAAAAGCAATACACCTAGGTGAAATGAAAGGAGACAGTTGACTGATGATAGTGGCCCTAGTTCTCACCAATAAGTTTTATCTAGAGTTATCTCATAATGCTTTCTTTCCTCATGTGTATTTATTGACAGTCGCATACAGCCATTTCTCTGGTTGTCATTAAAGCACTGAATACATTGAAAAATATATATATCTCAGGCCAACAGAATTTCCGAAGGTTGAAAGAGGGTCTATTTAAGAAAAAATCATCGTTTTTTAACTTAAACTTCCTCTGTCAAAGCATTGATAGCTAGTAGAAAGGTGCCCCCACTTTTATTTGCATAAGGACAGTAGTCTCTGTTATGTCAACAAAAAAACATTTATTTGGATGGGAAATAGAATATCAAGGGCACTAGGAAATAGGAGTAACTATACACCTTATGTTTGGTTAAAGAAAAAACAATTTATTTGAGTACAGCGGACCAGCACTTGTTTATAATTGTTACTAAAGAGAGATTAAGCTATTAGCTACTTTCAGTTATTTACAAATATATTGTTTTTCTTGCTATATAGCAAGACTTCACAACATTCCTTTTACAACAACATAGCTAAGTAAACAATGAAGAGTAGTTAGTACAACATTAAAGTTAGTACTAAAAATGACCTTATAATCTACACTTCTATCTGTAAAGCACCATTTGATGCTTAAACATATTTAGCATATAGTAACTATAAATATTTTCAGGGGAAGAGATTGTCATTGTTTATCTAGTTTTTTTTTTTTTTTTAATCCCAATAGTATTTAGTGGCAGAAATGCTTTCTGAAGACTCAATATAGAATTCTCTTCCATGTTACCTTACTTGAATTAGTTTACTAGGGCTGCCATACAAAATACCACAGACTAGGTGATTTAAAAACCATACATGTGTTTTCTCACAGTTCCAGAAGCTAGAAGTACAAGATGAAGGATTGGCAGGTTTGGTTGCTTCTGAGTTTGTTCTCATTGGCTTGCAGATGGCTGCCTGTTTTCTGTGTCCTCACATGGCCTTTTTTCTGTGCCTGGGTATACCTGATGTTTCTTCATATGTTCTAACCCCCTCTTTTTACAATGACACAAGTAAAATTGGTTTATGGCCCACTCGACTCTTAACTTAATTGTCCCTTTAAAAGACCCTGCCTCCTAATACACAAACATACATTCTGAGGTCCTGGGAGTTACAGCTTTAAAATATGAATGTTGGAAGGATATAATTTAGTCTATAACATCACCATTATACAATTTTGTGTGGTTTAATACTATGGGATATATTCTTTTATGTAGTTTTCTATCAAAGGACTATGTATCTTTATTTTTTTGTTTATGATGTACTTTTATCCTCGTTTCCATCTGTTTTCACTTTCCTCTGTTTTAAAGGATAAGAAATATTATCTGGGAGTGGTAGTGTGCGCCTGTAGTTCCAGCTACTTGGAAGGCTGAGGCGGAAGGATGGCCGGAGCCCAGCAGGTCGAGGCTGCGGTGGCCGGGGGCGGCCACTGCACTCCAGTCTGGGTGACAGAGTGAGGCTCCAACTCAAATAAATAAATAAATAAATAAATAAATAAATAAAGGATAAGAAATATAATTAGATCAATGAGATAGTATGATCACAAGGGCTTCAAACTAAAACTTAGAAATATTTAGAATGCGGATAATAAAACTTTACAATTTATTCGAGATAATATAATGATTCTTTTTTTCCCTTGAATTGGCTAAGCATTTCTAATAACAAAACACCAAAAGCAGCCAGCATGTTACTTAGTGGGCAGGGGCTGGAAGCCTCCCCTCTAAGAACTAGAACAAGACAAGGATGTCTACTCTCACCCCTCCTATATGCCATAATACTGGAAATCTTAGCCAGAGCAATCGGGAAAGAGGAAGAAATAGGAGGTATCCAAATAGGAAAGAGGAAATTAAATTATCTCTCTTCACAGTTGGTATTATTCTATGCCTAGAAAAACCAAAAGAGTCTACCAAAAAACTCCTATCACTGGTAAACAACTTTAGTAAAGTCTCCAGACACAAAATCAACAATAAAAAAATCAGTTGTCTTTCTATACACTACCAATAACCAGGTGGATATCCAAATCAAAAACACAATTCCATTTGCAATATATAAAAAACAAACAAACTGCAACATATATATAACCAAGGATTTGAAATATCTTTACAATGAGAATTATAATATTGTTAAGATGTCCATGGTGCCTAAAGCAATCTACAGATTTAATGCAATACCTGTCAAACTACCAGCATCATTCTTCACAGACCTAGAAAAAGAAAACACTGAAATTCATATGAAAGCAAAAAAGAACCAGAGTAGCCAAAGCAAAGTTAAGCAAAAAGAACATAATTGGAAACATCACACTGCCAGACTTCAGACTTTACTACTACCATTTTCCAGTAACCAAAACAGCATGGTACTGTTGGTACAAAGATACATGCAGCAATGGAGACTAGAGAACCCAGAATAAAGCCACTGAACTATAAACAACTCATCTTTGACAAAGCAGACAATAACATATATTGGGGAAAGGACATCCTATTCAACAAATAGTGCTGAGAAAACTGACTAATCATATGCATAAGAATGAAACAGAACCCCTATCTATCACAAAAATTAACTCAAAATGGATTAAAGGCTATAAGCGTAAGGCCCCATATTATTAAAATCCTAGAAGAAAACTTAGGAAACACATTCCTGGTAATTAATTCATGACCAAGTTCTCAAAAGCAAAGGAAACAAAAACCAAAATTGACAAATGGGACATTATCAAGCTAAAAATTCTCTGTACAGAAAAAAAAAATCAGGAGAGTATAGAAATAATCAACAGAATGAGAGAAAATATTTCCAACTATGCATCTGACAAAAACCCAATTTCCAGAATATATAAGTAACTCAAATGAATTGACAGGAAAAACAGAAAACAAATAACCTCATTAAAAAAATGGGCAAAGATTGGAACAGCGCAGAGATTCCCAAAGCAAAGCAAATTCTCAAGTCACTCTATAAAAAAGATACCTGCACACGTATGTTTATCGCAGCATTGTTCACAATAGTAAGAACATGGAAGCAACCATGTTGTCCATCAAAAGAGGACTGGATTAAAAAAATGTGGTACATGTACACGATAGAATACTACGCAGCCATAAAAAAGAGCAAAATCATGGATTTCGCAGCAACTTGGATGGAACTAGAATCTATAATACTGAGTGACCTCTCACAGAAACAAAGATCGGAGTATATTCCCAGTAGGGGGATTGCAGAGTCATATGGGAGGTTGATATTTACGGCTTTTAGAAATCACCATACTGTTTTCCACAGAGGTTGCACTAGTTAACACGCCCACCAACAGTGTAGAAGTGTTCCCTTTTCGCCACACCCTCTCCAGCAATTATTATTTTTTGAGTTATTGATAATTGCATGTGGCCTATTTTTAAAAAGGAATGCTTTTTCTAAGAAATGCCTTTATTCTGGCCAGGCTCGGTGGCTCAGTCTGTAATCCTAGCACTTTGGGAGGACGAGGCAAGTGGATTGCCGGAGCCTGCGGGTTCGAGACCAGCCCAGGCAACTTGGCGAGACCTCGTCTCTACAATAAATAAAAAATTAGCTGGGTGTAGTAGCTTGTGCCTGTAGTTCCAGCTACTTGGAAGGCTGAGGTGGAAGGATCGCTGGAGCCCAGCAGGTTGATGCTGGGTTGGCCGTGAATGTACCACTGCATTCCAGCCTGGGCGATGGAGTAAGACTCCATCTCAAAAAAAAAAAAGAAGAAGAAGAAGAAGAAAAAGAAATGCCTCAAGAATTCATCTTGCACCAATACCAAGCCCAATTCCAGTGCGTCTCAAGAAGTCGTATTTTGGTCTTTTGATTGGCCAACTTTGGTGTATACACCTGGAATGCTGTTGCCATTGTATGCTAATGGCATCAGCGAAATTTAGAAACATAGAGTCAACTCAGAATCATTGGTATCCCAAGCAATTGTTAGATGACTAGAGGTTAAACCTAAGTATGCCCGTAGCTAGGTACTCTAGAAAGCTTTCCAGAGGAGCCTTGGCCTTAGGCCTGGTTTGTACTTCCGGAGAATTCTGTCCTCCAGCTGACTCTCATACATAGTTCATGAAGGACAGGGTCAGTGTGGTTGGTGCTGGATAAGGGCATCCAGCCCCAGGGACAGAGCTGGAGGTTATTTGAGCAGGCTGTGTTGCAGCAGTTTGCACAGGAGGCAACTAGGTTTCTTCTGTCACACTCAGGCAATTGTCTAAGCTGGTCACCATCAATATCTGTTGTTATATGGTGTTCTATCTGGTTAGACCCCCTCAATAACCATCCTGAGGCACTGTTAGATAAATATTCCTGCAGGTTGTCATATGTGGTGAAAGCCTTATGACAGAGGCACTGTGAAAAAAGGACATCTTGGGGAAGGTTTAGGGTGGAACTGTTCTATTTGGTAGCCTTCATTTCTTCTTCCTGATCTTTGTCATACCAAATGATGTGGATTATATCTTCAGGAAAATCAGTGAGGTTTGTGCAGAACCAGGAGTAGTTTTTGGGTTTGAAGAAAGAAGGAATGTAGGGTAGGTAGATAGAGGATATTATGGGAATGAGGGTGAGCAGGTAAAATGTTTTTCTGGCTTTAACAAGAAAACTCATAAGCATCCTCATTTAGAACCATTACCGAAGAAGATTTCATAGATCCCAAACAACCTTCAGGACTCTCAGTTAAAACATTCAGCGTTTCCAGCAATATATTCTGTTGTAAGGAAAGTAATTTGTGGGTTTATGAAGACTGGTTCAATGTCTCTGGAAAAGTGTGCTTTGGTTGTTCCTCTGGAGACCAGCTGAACCTTGGTGTTTTCTGAAACTGCAGGCAAGTGTGGTCAGGAATGTGGTCAAGTGCCCACTTAGGTATGAGATTCAATTCCAAGAAGTGATTCCCTTTGATTTTGCAGGATGAGAGTTAGTTCAAAGTACCTGGCAAGGTCTTTCTAGTGGAGTCGGTGGGAGTCTTTCACTGGATGTCTTTTCTAGTATACAACGTCACCTGGTTATAATTAATGAACCTTGGAGTCTTCCACCCCTGGGAAGTCAGTTTGAAAAGACCCTGTTTCCAGTTTTGTGTTATTTTTAAATTTTCAAAGTCCTTGGCCATAATGCAGTTTTTCCTCCCTGAGTAAACCTGGCTCATGTAAGCCCTTGTCTAGCCTCATAGGTCTTCCTTTTATTATTTCATAAAGTTATATACAATGTTTTCTAAAAGGAGTGGATCTAAGATTAAGCAAGGCTGGTGAGAAGGCTTTTGGCTAAGGGAGGATTAAAAGCCTCCATGTATTCAGCTAATTGAATTTTTATTATGCCACTGTTCATTGTACCAAACCAGAGGATTGGGGATAATGTGCGCGACAGAAATCTTGGACCATGGGCCACATCTTGCAAATAAATTGCACAACTTGTCCAGGAAAATGAGTCCCATTATCACTATATAACTTAGAAGGAATTCCCCAGACAAGAACGATTTTCTTCAACAATATTTTTCCTACCATTAAGGCAGTAGCCTTCCATAAAGAAAATGTTTTTACCCAGTGAAACAACATACAAATCAAGACCAACTCATATTTATAATTTAGAATTAGTGACATCTGGATAAAATCCAACTGCCATATTTTGAATGGTCCCTTTGGCAAAGGAAAATGATCTTGGGAGCCATGTAAGGGCTTGCCAGGGTTAGGTTTTAAACATATATTGCATCAAAAGTATACATTTTGGGTTATTGTGGGGGATGGTTTCCAGAAATATTGTTTTCCCCCATGATATCATTTTCTTGTGGGCCCAGTGAGTCATTTCATGAATAAATTGAAGAAGAGGAATTATGCAACTACTGGAACTACGAGTTTTTTTTGTTAGGGCCTAGTCACAATTCTCTACTTGAGTCAATACACCTCTGTTTTGCTGCCAAGTTTGTTTCTCTTGAGGGGTTGAGGCCTGTTGGTATTGCACAAGAATGTTAACAAGGGAACTGACAGGACAGAGAGTGCCTTCTTGTATAAGATGGGCACTTGTCCTAAGGCAGCATTCTTTGCTGCAGCATCAGCTAAATTATTTACTTTTGCTTCTTCAGTGTTATTTTGCGAGTGCCCAGAGATTTTTATGATTTTATGAGCTGCTTTGGCATTTGATTTGATTTTAGTAGCTCTGAGACTTACTGCCTGTTTTATATAGTTGTCCTGGATGAGGTAAGAAACATCCTCTGTTTCCATACCATGCTTAAATCAAGGAGTATTCAAAAGTCATATCAACTATCAGTATATGTATTTGTCCATAATTTCACCAATTGGCAAGCTCTAGTTAATGCTATTAACTCAGCCATCTTTGCTGATTTTACTCCTCGGAGTTGGGTGCTTTTGATTATGTCTACCACAAAAGTAATGGCATATCCTGCCTGGTAATGTCTCCCTGATTGTCCCCTAAAATAAGAACTATCTGGGAACGATACCTGATATCTGAGAACCTGTTTGAATTTAGCATTCTCAATGGGAGTTTCCTGTAAATCTTACCTAAAGGAGAGTAAGATCTGTTAGGAGACTGCAGTCGTGTTTTTCCTCTAATTTTTCATCTGGAAGAGGGAGCCGGGTAGTAGTAGGGTTAAGAATGTCACAGCACTTCAAAGTGATGTTAGGTGCAGAAAGGAAAACCATCTCATAAGAGTAAATAGTGTTGAATGTGGTAAAAGCTTAGAAGAAATTCCACAGAACAGGAGGTAGAGACCCTAGGACAAATTATTCAACATGCTTACTTAAGCTGGCTGCAGCTGATATAGCCCTCATACAAAGGGAGGTGTCCTGCTACTGGAATAATTGTTGGCTGAAATAACCAATTGGCCTGTGTTTGTTGCCATGTTTTGAGTTAATACTTGTAGAGCACTTCCATTTGTTTCATGTACAAAAAGAAATAAAAAAGGAAGGCTGTAGCTGAAATGGTCTGAAGCACATGCTCTGGTGAGAACCTGTTTTAAATTCTCTGGGTTTTTCACTTTCTTCCCAGCCATTGTGTATGGTTGTGTCTGTTTTAGTTTTTTATTTAATGAGCAATTTCGAATCCAACTTATACAATAGCCTGTTAGTTCATTGTCTTCCTGTTTTTGCCACGGGAAGGAACAGTCATGATAGCAAAGATTCTCTCAGGGTTTATTAGTTAGCACATTTAGGGAAATCAAATTTCCAAAGTACTTAACTTGAAGGAGGAAAAATTACACTTTATCTCTAGACACTTTTTGTAACTTCAAAGCAAGCTGTTGTAACAAGTAGAAAGTATTTTCTCTGTATTTTGTCAGAGAGAATGAACACAACAACAAATCATCCACATACTGAATTGGTATAGATCCACTTGGAAATTCAGCATGATCTAAATCTTCCTTTAATATTTGAGAAAAATAAGTAAGACTCTTAGCATAGCCCTGAGACAAGACCATTCATGTATATTGGCGATTCAGTTAACGGCAAAAATACATGGGCTATTCTGCTTTCCAGGTTTGCTGAAGAAACCATACATAAGTCAATGAGAGAATAGTGGTTAATAGTAATATGAATTTGCGACAGCATGGTATGGGAGTTACAAGCAACAGTATGTCTAGGAACCATTATTTTATTTGTAGTTCTTACGTCCTTTACAAATCTCTAGCTTTTTTTGTTTGGCTTTCTAACCAGAAGTATTGTGGTGTGTTGCAAGGGGTGGTGCAAGGTGATATGAGTTCTTTGTCTAAATAGTCCTGAATGATTGGTTTAATTGCAGTAATGCTTCAGATCTAGGAAAATATCGCTTAAATTTATCTATGGTTTTCGCTATAGGAACTGCTGACTTAATTCTAATATAAGTGGAAGAATTTGCCTATAAAGAATCTGGTTCTTTGAATAAGAAAGTCTCTGATTCTCCCTGTTTGAATTATTGATTAACTTTAGTAGGTGTAATATTACATGTTTTCAAAGTCTATTGTGCTTCACAAGTTGAGCATTATTTCCCCTTCTGTGGAGTTGAGATCCCTGGGATCTAGAGGTCCCTGGGAAATTCCATGACAGCAGGTGAATGTGGGAACTATCTACTATAAGGACAATGTGGTGTCCTATACTTCACCTAATTGAAATTAAAGGGGGATTGATTTAAAAGCTGTAATTGGGGATGTTGAAACCCCTGTCATTTGAACTTTTTTTCTCTGAGAAAGAGTGTTTTAAATCAAGGTAGAGTTGACAAGTGACAGTGAAATGTGACAGTGTAGCACCAGTTTCTACAAGGACTCTGGTATTTTCCCCATTTATGGGCATTACCATTAATTACTTTACCTAAAGTGTTTGTTAGAAGTATAGGAAAAACCCCCTTTTCCCTCAGAGCATCTCTACGCTGCTATTTGAGTTATTGTGGTGCCTCCTTCTGGGGTCTTCTGCCCTCTTTGTGCGAAACCGTGAGAACTTCCAGATTGGTTATAGTAATTTTAGTTGTAAACTAATAATCTTAGAGGCTGTTTTCATTTCCTTCTTGGTGATCATTTGTGACAACTGGTCAGCTAGGGTGACTAGGTGGCTAGTAGGCAAAGAAGCCCAAGCCACATCATTTGTCTTTATCAAGGACGTTAACTCATCATCTAAATCTGTACAAATCCAGAAGTTAGTGTTATTCTACCATGATCAAAGTTTTTAGGAGGTATCCCTGAATATTGTTTCAATATTTTTTTCATCCAGATATAAAAATCAGGTATGGTTTCATTTGGATGTATTTTATATTGTTGTTTCTTTGTTTAATACACAACCGTAGGGATTATCTGTAGTAGATTCTCATAGAAGCAGTTGCAAAGCTCCCTGCATTTCTCTCTCCCATTTGCATCTACTTTGTCAAAGTCTTCTGACTGTTTGCAATCTGCTGTCCTAAACCATTCTTCAGCTTTGTTTTAGGGGACCAGTAATTCAATTAACTGATATAGGTTAAAAAACCCTGGATCTTAGATCATGAGCGTTAATTGGAATTTCTTGGCAAATCTGGGGGGGTTCTTTAGTCGGGTTGGGGAATCCAGATATCAGAGCCCTTAACTCTGACTTGGTCCAGTGTATACATGGTAGGATCCCCTTTCCTGGTAGGTTTTATTCTAAAAGGAGCAACTACAATTCAATCTTCTTCTCTAGCTATATCTATTCCCTTTGCAGCTTGAGATGAGGGAATAGGGGAAGGAGGAGAAAAATGAAATAGTCTGGACAAGGAAGTTCAAAGAGTAAAGGGTTAGGAGGAGTAGAAGGAAAAACAATTTCTGGTGCTTTCCTGATTTCAAAGGCAGCTTCTGTTAGTTTCTTTAATTCTGAGACAGTCTCAAATATTTTATTAACTTCCTGGAGGAAGGAAAGTTTATCATTCCCTCTTTTGGATAATTTGAGGTGCCAGCTAAACTACGACTCTAATTCATTTTCCTTTATTCTGGAGATTAATTTTTCTAACTTTTAGTGAATAAGAAATTCAATTTGGGAATATCAGAAGTTCCCCATTTTACAAACCCTAGACCTAGTTCATCCTCAGTAAGATTTTTCTATTTGCACAAATACTTGCAAGTAGAGGTGCTATAATTATCAAACATTAAGCCAGCTGTGGTGCCTGAAAAGGGACAATCTCCTCACCTCTTCTCTCTTTTAGAGGATACATTTCCATTTTTATTTAAAAAGGGGGAAAAAAGACTGTGGCCTAGGGTTTTGCGTAGTGGATCAAAGAGTTGGGGACTCTACAGTGTTTTGTGACTGAGTCGTTTCCACCCTCTTATGGGCCCCAGTTTCTGTCTTTTAGGTTCATCACTGCTGAGAGCTCTCAAAACACTGAATGATCAGCTCATATATGCATTTCCTGGATAAGCCTTCTTTTGATCAATTGTGGGGATTTCCTGTAGCGCCATTGAACATCATACAGGGTCAATCCAGTAGACTTTCCCAATGGGTCCTCAATCACCCAGGGGTATGTCTTGGCTGGAAAGAGCAAAACACCCTTTCTCTTCAGCGCTGAAGAACTCAGCCTCTTATTTATCTACAAAATGACAGTCTGGTTCCTCATGCAAATGCGCAGATAAGCCAATCAAGATTCATTTGGGGAAGAAAAGGCAATAGAGAGGACCTTTAAAAATGTACCTCCAAATTAAAATTACAATCCCAAATAACTTCCTAGGAAAAGGACAGCTCAGAATAAGCCAAGGATGTTCAACCATGCAGGAGGTCAGGGGCTCGGGAGGACTTACAAGTTCCACTTGAAGAGAAGCTCAGAGTTGGAGGGCTTACAATGGGCCCATGCAGGTAATTTAGTGCCAGGTTCAGATGACTTTTTTTTGAGGAGTCTCATTATGTCATCCAGGCTGCAGTGCAGTGGCAGGCTCACTGCCACCGTAACCTTGGCCTGCTGGTCTCAGCCTTCCAAGTAGCTGGAACTACAGGAATACGCCACCACACCCGGCTAATTTCTTCATTTATTTATTGTAGAGATGAGGTCTCACCAAGTTGTTCAGGCTGGTTTCAAACCTCTGGACTCAGGCAATCTTCTCACCCAATGTGCTGGGATTACAGGCATGAGCCACCGCACCCGGCCTCAGATGACATTTTTCAGGGCGTCCTGAGAGTCTCCTCTAAGACCCACATTGGGCGCCAGGAATTAATATGCAAAAAAAAAAAAAAATCTCTGCCAAACTATATTTAAAGAGATTTGTTCTGAGCAAATATGAGTGACTATAGCTCAGGGTTACACAATCTCAGGAGGTCACAAGAATGTGCCCAATGTGGTTGGGTTACAGCTTGGTTTTATACATTTCAGGGACACAGGAACTGCAGGTAAAATCATTAGGCTTTTGACTGGTTAACATGAGTAAGGCTCACCTTTGGAATAATCACGTATACTTTGGAACACTCTGTGCACCACGTTTTATTCCTAGGTCAATTTTGCTTAACACTAAAATGTTTGTAGAAAATATTATAATGTTCTTTTTCTGTTGTTGCTTATTTATATTTTTATTAATAAAGACAACAGAAAGGGAATGAGGTTTCAATATTTTATTCAAGTTTTATTTCTTGGTGATGTTAATTACAGCATTTGAAGGGGAGGATCTAATTCCACACAAATTGGAAGACACTAAAATGTACCCATTAAACTGGTAAAAAAAAAATAAATTGAGTGGTGAGAATACAACAGAAGTCCAATTGAGATTCTGAGTGTTGCTACCACGTGATGACAATCATGGAGACTCTTCCAAACTTATACCTGGAGTTCCTGGAAGCTATTTCATACTCTGGTGCAAGGGCAAAAAACCACAAAGAATTAAGTCCTGAATTACAGGTTTCATCACATTCACCCTCTCCACCCCAAAATGGCACAAAAGAAACAGCTACCACACCCTGCAGACCTTTTAGTGTAAAAGTGATGAAGGACTGGGGTGGGAACAGGTCATGACACTGTTGAAAAAAGTCCCTTTCAGGTGAGGTTATGCACACCGTCAAGCAATGACCCTCTCGTTGATTAGGGTTAGAAAACCAAGGTTCAATTCTCAGGAAGTCACAATTTCATTCGTGAACTCAGTATGAATTTACAAAGTGCCTACACATGATCAGCTTCCACTTGCAGCCATTTCTAGATTAAAAGGAAACCTGTGGGTAAGGATATTACAGGCCTATAATAGTGAATAGCTATTAAAAAAACAACAACAAAAAAAGGAAACCTGGCATCTCTAGAGGAACCACCAAGTTCCCCCCAAGTCTACAGCTGAAAGGACCTCTATGGAATCAGGTTTCTTCTGTACCTCTGAAAGGGTAACATCTCTTAAAGCTGAATCATCTTTAACCTGGAGATCTAACATGATATTTAGCAATACTTGCATCCCAGACATATGTCATTAAAAGATACACTAAATTCTGAAGGTAGCTATGCTGCAAAATAGTTTAAAATTAAACAATTGTACAGTATTCATTTATGCTTGAAATTTCAGTCCTAGACCAAGTTTGTGGCCACTGGCATTGACGTTCTTGCCATCCAGGAGAGCTCACAGCATCAGTTTGATACCTGGCTTTAGGTTCTAAGTATCCTAAACCTATTAGGCTGGAGTTGTTCACTTTAGCCAAGAAGCAGGCATTAGGGTTGATCTGATGATACTTGGCTGCTGTTCCGAAGTGAGTGTTGCTGTTTCTGCTGTCCAAGCAAGATGGACAGCAGTCTCCAGTTTCTTGTTAACCTTCTGGTAAATGGAGCCACTGAACTCTGTTCTGTCATTCACATTAGTGTGAAGCTGGAATTCATCAGCCTTGTAGCCAACCGCAGAGTTGTTCTGGGTCACTTGGGATTGTGGTCTCAAAATTCATCTGGTAGCCAGCCAGCCAGCCCTCATGACCCAGCACCACAGCACCCCAAATTGAAGGCCTGGCAATGTCGAAATCCACATAGCAGCCCAGGTGATGTGCTCCCACTTGTACCCTGTCTTGATTTTAGCATTTTTTTTTCCCCAGTGCAAGGTGAGAGGGATAAATCAAAGGTCAGCTTCAGTCCAGTGCAAGCTGATCTTCCACAGTAATCTCAGTGCCTAATGTGTTGTCTATGTTCCATTTCTCTGTAAACGTCAGGCTATATTCAGTCCACCTGTACTTTTTCTCCAGACTGCCTGTTACTTTGGTGATCTCAGTGTTGGCTGAGCCTAAGCTTGTAAATTCCAATCCATTCTCGAATTTCGTTTTCAAATCAAGTTTTATTAAGCCAAATCCATAGCCCTTGGTGAAGACGTCCCGGGCAGATTTGCCAAGACCAACGAACATGGGAGGCACAGCCATCTTCTGCTCAGAGGTGGTGGCAGGGGGCGTGGCGGCGGAGGGTTCAGCGGCACGGATGAACCGAGGCAATATTATAACGTTCTAAGAACAACACAACAAGCACCCAGGGACACACTGCCCAGAATTGATGTTAATTAGACTTCACCCTGATCAAATGCCAAAGATTTAGAATCTCAGCAGCCTCTCCCCACCAGCCCTGGATTCCAGCTCCTGGCTGTCAGCATTGGTTGCTGCTGAGGAAGACTGCAGGGCAGTACCTGTAGGAGAAGTCTTGATCTTCCCAGATCTGGTCTCTCTCCAACATCCTCCTGGATACTCTTGCCAGAAACTTCACCGTTGTCCTTCAGCTCGTTTTCATTTTCATCACCATGTGAATTATTCTAACTCCTGCCATTTCTGCCCCCAAATGTGCCTCTAGGTGGTCCAGTTCTCACCATCTTGACAACTTCTCTCTGTCCAAGCCACAGCTCTCTCAAGAGCCGCTGGTGACTTGGGCAGTTTCTTTGTGAATACAGTGAACCCCCACAAGTAATGCAGCACTCTGGACACAGAGCTTAGTAGGCAAGCAATGTCTTTGTGTACATGAGAAAAAGGTGACTTTTCCTTTGGCCGGACTCAGTTCTGTGCCATGGCTCAATTTTAGTTCCCACGAGATGTTCTTGTGCAGTGCGCACCATGCATCTCTCTATTGGGGACCCTTCAGTCCCCTGAGTGCTGTCCTAGCCACTGGGGGGAATCTGCTTCCATTCCTGCCTCCTCAGATCCATTCTCCACCTGCAACCAGAATAATTCACACACACACACACACACACACACACACACACACACACACACACATCTTGCACATATAAATGGCCTCCCCTTGCTCTTGGATTACAGTCCAAACTACCTAACCTAGATGATGGGCCCTGCACGGACAGGCCCCTACCACCGTCAGCTGCTCCCTCTCTCGGCAGCCATGCTGGCCATTTTTGCAGAAGGTTTACCTTCATTCTTCCTCAGGTCTTCAGACTTCTGTTCCTCAGCCTGAAACGCTCCCCTCACTCTGCCTTGCTCAGGGCTACCTGCACATTTCCCACGTGTCCTGGAAGACCTCATGATCCTCTCCAGGAGCAGTAAGTGCATCTCCACGCCACCCACCTCTTCACAGCTGTGAGTGGTATGCACCTGTCTCCCAGACAGTGACAGTTCCAGGGAGCTCCTAAATGAGAGGCTGTAGGTCTGCTGGCTTCTCTGTTTAATCCCAGGTGTCCACATGCCATCTGGCCCACAACAAGCTTTGGCTAAATATCACAATAAATACTTCATTACACTTGTAATCCTGCTGCAGAGAGTCCTGGGCATATAAAGCCAGGGGCCTACTTGTTCTGTGAAGATAGGGCCTGTGGGAAGGGGTGTGAGCTAAATTTTTGAAGGAAAGCCACCCTTCCATAGCATGTATGTTCCATGGAAAAGGGATTTTTCTGTTTTGTTTTGCTTTTGCCTGTTGAGCTACTGTTATATCCTCAGTGCAAAATAGTGAACACGTGTTATGGCATGGAATCTTATCAACAACCAGAGCACGCACCAGCCACACGCCATGCCGTGCCTGTCAGCTGTATGCCAACATTGCTTAAATGACACCCAGACACAGGAGGTGCATCATACACAATTGTTGACTGAATGAGTGAATGAGTGGAAGTGGAGGTGGGTGAGGAGTGCAGGAAACTGTCAACAGTCAGTTATCCTGAACCATGAAAAGCCTTGGCAGGGAGAAGCCTAGCTGTGAAAAACCTTGTTGCGGAGCCAGGGAACTTGGCCTCTGGCTAGCAATGACAGAACACAGGGTGAATGGCACTGTTCCCAGCTCCTAGAAGCTGCGTGCAGGGACCAGGGTGGGTCTGAGGGCACTGAGCGTGCCAGGCGAAAGATGCACCAGACCTGATCTGCCACAGCAAGAGATGTGGCAGGTCTTCCATAAGGGGGAGGACCCTGGGCTGTCCCAAACCTTGGGTGGTTCTGGACCCTAGGTCCTCTGTATTCCCCCACCTCTAGGCTCATTCCTGGTGACCACTGGGCTCTGCTGGGTCATAGCCCATCTCTTTGACCCTGAGGTTTAAGATTATCAAGCATCTGGCAGTCAGCCAATGAGGCAGCCATCCAGCCGCTCCCCAGAGGTGGGGCAGACTTGGGACAGTATCTCCTGTGTGCCAGTCAGAGGCTGAGAGTGAGGCTGCCCTGGACACTCAAGGATCTTGTGTTGCAGGTGAGGAGACATGAGGGGAGGACAGTGCTTGGCTTTTTTGTCACCTCAGCAACTTAAACACTTCTAATCAAGAAGGAAGGATACTTTGATGAAACTTATGTTTGAACATAAGATTTTTGCAATGTTTGGTCCCTAGAGAGGTACCAAAGGGCTGTGGACATGTGGTCTCTCTGCTGCAGATGTCACCCCTCTCCTGAGAGAGTCAGGAAAAGGAGAGTGGGGAGGAAGGTACTTTATCTATCAGTGCTCTATGGAAGTTACTTTATTGGATCCTCAAAGCAAGCCTAGAAAGCAGATTTTCTTTTGTGCTCTTCTACAGGTGAAGAAACAGAGAGGTGAAGTGGCATGCCTAGATCACACAGCTAGATGGGGATGGAACTGGGATTCAAATGCTGATCTCTCTGACCCTATCTTTTCCCAGTGGGGTGCCTGCTTTCTGATGGGCAAAAGCAGAAAGATGGAGCCCTGAGCAGGCCTCCCCCATTCCTGTGAGGCTGTGAGCAATGGGGGTACTCATGTGGCTTCCCCTCTCTTCCCTAGGGCTGCCAGCAAGGCGTGCAGGTGCCCTAGCTCTCTCTTGTGGACTTTGAGATTTCAGATGCAGAAGCCTCCCCATGGCTCCTTATCACATCCGCAAATACCGGGAGAGCGACCGCAAGTGGGTCCTGGCCTTGTTCTCCAGGGGAATGACCGAGCACATCCCTATCACCTTCCGCCACTTGCTGAAGTTGCCCCGAACCCTTGTGCTCTTACTTTGGGGGTCCCTCGCTCTGCTTCTGGTCTCTGGCTCCTGGCTCCTGGCACTTATGTTCAACCTCACCCTCCTGTCTGTCCTGTGGTTCCTTGTCAAACTTCCCTGGGAGAAGCATGAAGACATGACTTTGCGCACAGACATGGCGGACATCACCAAATCCTACCTGAGTGGGTACGGCTCCTGCTTTTGGGTGGCTGAGTCTGAAGAGAAGGTGGTGGGCATGGTGGGAGCTCTGCCTGTGGATGATCCCACCTTGCGGGAGAAGAGGTTGCAGCTGTTTCACCTTTCTGTGGCCTCTGAGCACCGTCGTCAGGGGATAGCAAAAGCCCTGGTCAGAACCGTTCTCCAGTTTGCCCGGGACCTGGGTTACAGTGATGTTGTCCTTGACACCAGCTTGGTGCAGTCCTCTGCCATGGCCCTCTACCGTGACATGGGCTTCCAGGAGATAGGCCAGTCCTATTTCTTGATGAGCGCCAGGTTAGTGAATGTTCCTACAGTTCATTTCCTCTACCGCCTCCCTTCTGCTCAGGCAGGGGGTCTGTGATCTCCTGATTTGTGTATTAGTCAAGACAGGATCCACTCTGTTGTAGCAACAAGCAAACCCTTGACCTTTCAGTGCTATAACATGATAAAAGTTTATTACTCATCTGCATCTGGGTCCCACATGTTTGGTGATGGCATGGCCTATGGAATTCTGCTCCTCTCAGTCTTTTTGGGTCTCCTTGTCTCCTTCTCCTAGTGGCACAATAATGTTACATAAAAGCAAACCATAAGTTAATAATAAACATTTACCTAGCTGATGAGTCCTTGTGTCAACGATTTTGGCTGTGCAGCTCTTCTGGTCTCAGATTATGTTGTATAAATACTGTGGGGTTGGCTGAACTGACAAGGGCTCTAGGGCCCTTTCATTGTCTAGTAGGTTAGCATAGGCTGGCTTTAAAGTAATTTGCAGAGAAGCAAAAGTAAAAGCAGAAACAAGCAAGTGCATGCTCTTTAAAAAAATTTATTTCAATGACTTTAAAGGGTACAAATGATTTTTAGTTACATAGATGTACTGTATAGTGGCTAAGAAGGCTTTACTTCTGTGGGCAGCTCTCGGGGGCCAGACCCCAGGCCAGGAAAGAACACTAGCCACCTTCACTCACTCCAGGGGCAGGTTCCACTGCTGCAGGCAGCTCTGGTTTGGGGCAAGATGTGGCAGAGATTCTGTCGCTGAAAAAGCTTTTGAGTTCTGAACATGGATTAGCCTCTAGTGGGGGAGGGAGAACAGGGAGGTGCTCCTGGTTATCCCCTTTCCCCTTGTGAATGCAACAGATGGCTCTGCTATTCCACCAGGGGCCCATACTCCTGCCAGCCCCCTTGAGTGCTCACCGCTGGAGATCAGAACACAGACCAGCTGTTTCCACCCACAGGAAAAACATTGCTATGGAAAGAAACTTTGAGTTCTGCACACTGACAGCCTTACACAAAGGAAGGGGAGCCGGGAGCAATGGAGGGTTTGTGCCTGTTGTCCTGGCAACCCCTCTCTCCCTATGTGAACTCTTGTACAACAAAAAAGGCTCAGCCATCACCACAGTGTGGCCACAGTGGCCAGGAGTCCCATTTTTCACTGGGGTAACCAATCATGCCTGCAGGGGGGTAACTGGAAAGAATCCCGGTTTGAACTAGCCCTCACTGACCAGCTTTCTCCCCCACTCCAAACCCCTTAAAATCCCAGGGACTGGATGTCTTGGGAGTTCCCATAACCCTAACCATCACCTGGGTCATTTGCATACTTCCCTGGGGAAAGTAAAAAAGCCCACAACCACCATTACAGTTGGCTGTTTCCTTCACATGCCACTGCCTGTTTGGAGGCCAACTGGCAGAGCCCATTACATCTGAGACAAGTAATGGACATGAGGACAAAGCCCATGCCACTGTACATCTCAGCAGACCATTCCATAGTCTGAGACATCAGAGGGCTTCTCTAGAGGATCTTCCAGAGACGTTGATGACCACATCCCCTTAGAATTCAACCCTCATACCTTAACATCATGAGACACCTTGCAGGCACCCTCTAGCAGCAGCCAAATGGTGGCAGCCTCCTAGGGCAGCTACACCCAGAAGAGCAGCAGGACCCACAGTGGTTGAGCCTTCACATACTACCACGGGAAGGAGGAGGGCAACACAACAGGGGAGCCTCTGTGGGTTAAAAAAATAAGACAAAAACATAAGAATAAAAATAAAAAATAAATCCCACAAAAAGCCACCCAACAGTAGCTACCTTATCTAACCAAAAAACAACAAAACAACAACAAAAAATAAGAGGAGAAGAGTCTGTCCTCACAGATGAGGGAGAACCAGCAATCCCCAAAGCCTTAAAGAGGCATTACCCACAAGAGGTCCTCCCAGTGCCCAAGCAATGGAAACCATCCAGAATGACCTATTCCTGATGACAGACATAGAATTCAGACTATGAGTAGCAAAACAGCAAAGGAAAGCCAAAAGAAGGTTGAAGCACAGAACATCCCCCAATTGAAAATAAAGCAGGAAATAAAAGCCGAGTTGGGTCCAATCTGAAATCCTGGAAATGAAGAATTCTTTCCTGGAATTTCAAAGCACAATGACAGGCCTGAACAGTGTAATTGACCAGGCAGAGGAAAGAATCTCAGAGTTTGAACTACCCAGTCTGACAAAAACAATGAGAAAAGGCTCAAGAAGAATGAGCAAAGCCTATGAGAGGTTTGGGATTATGTAAAGAAACCAAATCTACAGCTGACTGACATCGCTGAGATAGAAAGGGAAACTGAGAACACCCTGAAACAATCCTTCCAAGAGGTCCTCCCAGAAAATTTCCTCTATCTCGCCAGAGAGGTGACCATGCAGATGCAAAAGACCCAGAGAACTCCTGCAAGGTATCATATAAGAAGACCATCCTCAAGACACATAATAAGCATGCAAGAAAAAATCCTAAAGACAACTACAGAGAAGGGACAGACCACCTACTGGGAAAGACTCATCAGAATTGCTCAGCAGAAACCCTACAAACCAGTTGAGACTGGAATCTCATCTTTAATGTTCTTTTATTATTATTATTATTATTGATTTGGAATCTCACTCTGTCACCCAGGCTGGGGTGCAGTGAGTGGCAAGCTCATGGCCACCCGGTGTTGAAATGCTGGGCTCTGGCAATCCTTCCACCTCAGCCTTCCAAGTAGCTGGGACTACAGGTGTGCGCTACCACGCCTGGCTAATTTTTCATTTATTGTAGAAACAAGGTCTCACCAAGTTGCCTGGGCTGGTCTTGAACCCGTGGGTTCAAGCAATCCACTTGCCTTGGCCTTCCAAAGTACTGGGATTATAGGGTGAGCCGCTGAGCCTGGCCATCTTTAATGTTCTTAAAGAAAAGCTATTACAGCCAAGAATTTCCTACTCTACCTAGCTAAACTTCAGTAATTAAGAAGAATTAAAATCCTTTCCAGACATCCATTCCCAAGAATATACTACCTTCAGACCAGCCATTTAGGAGATGCTTAAGAAAGTTCTAAGCACAGAAATGAAAGGATGGTTCTATCCATCACAAAAGCACAGGCAAGCACTGAGTTAACATACCATATGTATCAACCACAAAACCTAAAAATGCAAAGCAACCTATTAATAGCAATATGACTTGAAAAATAACCCCATATATTCATAACTAAGCATGAATGGACTGAAAATGCCACTCAAAAGGTACAGAGTAGCAAATTAGATAAACAAACATGATCCAAACTTCTGCTGCCTTCAGGAACCCCAACTCACTGCAGAGTACAGACAAAGGCTCAAGATAGAGGGTTAGAACGAAATCTTCCAGGAAAATGGAAAACAAAATAGAACAGGAATAGTTATTCTTACAAAAAAATACTTTAAGCCAAATAAATAAATAAATAAATAAATAAATAAATAAATAAATAAATAAAGTTGAAAAGGACATGAAGGACACTACATAATGATAAAAGGCTCAATCCATCAGCAAGAAATATCCATCTTGAATATATATGCATCCAACATTGGAGCACCTAAATTTATAAAACAATTGCTCATTAAACTAAAAGAGGATATAGACATCCATAAAATTACAGTCAGACTTTAATACCCCACTAACAGCCTTACACAGATCGTTGAGGCAAAAAAACTAAAAAGCAAGTCCTAAACCTTAACACTTGACCAATTGGACCTAGTAGACATCAACAGAACATTTCACCCAACAACCACAGAATATACATTCTTCTCATTAGCACATGGAATACTCCAAGATCAATGACATTCTTGGGCAGAAAAGTGTTAACAAATTTCAAAGCTCAAAATCATACCAAGCATCTTCTCAGACCACACTGGGATAACAATAAATATCATCACCAACAGACTCCCCAAAACACACAAATATGTGGAAATTAAACAACATGCTTCTGAATGACTTTTGGGTTAACCCAAAAATCAAGACAGAAATAAAATGATTCCTGGAAACAAATGAAAACAAAGACACAACACATCAAACCCTCTGAGATACCATGAAATTTAGGCTGATAGGGATGTTTATAACACTGCACACACATATCAAGAAAATAGAAGGATCTCAAGTAAACAGCCTAACATCACACCGAAGGGAGCTGAAAAGTTGAGAGAAATCCGGTCTTAGATTCAGTAGAAAATTGAAATTATTAAAATTAAATCACAGTTGAATAAAATAAAGCCCAAAACATCATAGGAAGGATCAATGAGACAAAAAGCTGACTCTTTGAAAGGGAAAATAAGATTGACAGACCCCTGGCAAGATTGACTAAAAAAAGAGAAAGTCCAAATAGACACAATTAGAAATGAAAAGGGTGATGCCACAACTGACTCTGAAGAAATTAAAATGATCATCAGAGATTATTATGAACATCTGTATGCAAATAAACTAGAAAATCTAGAGGAAATTGAGGAATTCCTGGCATCACATAACCTCCGAATCTTGAAACAGGAAGAAATTGAAACTCTAATCAGACCAATAACAATCTAAGAAATTAACTCACTTATAAGAAACCTCCCCACCAAAAAATGTCCTGGGTCAGATGATTTCTCAACTGAACTCTACAGGAGATACAAGGAATAGCTGATACCAATACTACTGAAAGTATTCCAGGCCATTGAGAAGGAAGAAATTTTCCCTAGTTCATTCTATGAAGTCAATATCATCCTGATAACTAAAAATGGCAAAGACTTAACAAGGAAAGAAAACTAAAGGCCAATTTCCCTGATGAACATAGATACAAACATTTTTAAACAAGATTCTAGCAAATCACATCCAACAGCACATTTCAAAGTTCATCCATCATGAGCAGGTAAACTTCATTCCCGGAATGCAAGACTCAACATATGTAAATCAAAACATGTAATACATCACATAAACAAGTATAAAACCCCAAACCACGTGATTGTCTCATTAGATGTAGAAAAAAAACATTCAATAAAATCCAACATCCCTTCTTGACAAAAACCCCTGAACACCTAGGCATTGAAAGATTATTCCTCAAAATAATAAGAGCTATCTCTGACAAACCTGCAGCTAACATCATATTTAATGGGCAGAAATGGGAAGCATTCCCCCTAAGACCTGGAACAAGACACAACACATCAAAACCTCTCTCACTCCTCCTATTCAACATTGTACTGGAAGTCCCAGCCAGAACAATCAGGCAGAAGAAAGAAATCAGGGGTATCCAAACAGGAAAAGAGGAAGCTAAGTTATTCCGCTTTGCAGATGCTATGATTCTATACCTAGAAAACCCTAGAGAATCTGTCAAAAACTACCTTGCACTGATAAATGACTTCATTAAAATATCTGGATACAAAAATCAATGCACAAAAAACAGTTGCATTTCTATACACCAGCAACAATCAGCCCGAGAACCAAATACAAAAAACACAATCCCATTCACAATAGCCACACAAAAAATAAAATACTTTAGCATCCACCTAACCAAATAAGTGAAAGACCTTTACAATGAGAATTACAAAACACTGCTCAAAAAAATCAAGGGTGACAAATAGGAAAACATCCCATGCTCATGGATTGGAAGAATCAATATCGTCAAGATGTCCAATCTACCCAGGGCAATCTACAGAGTCAATGTAATTCTTATCAAGTTCCCAGCATTATTTTTCACAAACCCAGAAAAGACAATATAGAAATTCAAATGAAGCAAAAAAGAGTCTGAATAGCTAAAGCAATACCCAGCAAAAGGCACAAAGCTGAAGGCATCATACCTCCAGACTTTAAACTTTAGTACAAGGTTGCAGTAGTAGTCCACACATCATGGTACGGCTACAAGAATAGACACAAAGACCAATGGAACAGGACAGAGAATCTAGAAATAAACCACAGACCTTCAACCAACTCACCTTCAAAAAAGCTGACAAAAACAAACATTGTGGAAAGGAAACCATATTTAGCAAATGGTTCTGGTAAAACTGTCTAATCACATACCGAAAAATGAAACTGGACATCTACCTATCACCGTATACAAAAATTAACCCAAAGACTTAAATGTGAAACTTCAGAGTATACAAATCCTAGAAGAAAACTTAGGGAACATCTTCCTGGACAACTGAGTAGGCAATGAATTCATGGCTAAATCCTCAAAAGCAAACGCAGTAAAAGCTAATATTGACAGGTGGGAACTTATCAAACTAAAAAGTTTTTGCTCAGCAAAAGAAAGCATTAAGAGAGTAAAGAGACAACCCACAGAATGGGAACAAATATTTGGGAGTTATGCATCTGACAAAGGCCTAATATCCAGTATCTATAAGGAACTCAAATGAATCAACTGGAAAAAAAAAACCCATTTAAAAGTGGCCAAAAGACATGAACAGACACTTTTCAAAGGAAGAAATTCAAGCAACCAGCAAACATATGAAAAAAGTATTAGCCAAGTTGGGTATGATGGCTCATACCTGTAATACCAGCACTTTGGGAGGTAGTGGTGAGAGGATTGCCTGAGTCCAGGAATTTGAGACCAGCCTATCCTACTTTGCGAGACTTTGCCTCTACAATAAATAAAAAAATTTAGCTGGGCTTAGTGGTGTACGCCTGTGGTTCTAGCTACTTGGAAGAATTGCCTGAGCCCAGCAGGTCGAGGCTGTGGTGGCCGTGAGCATGCCACTGCACTCCAGCCTGGGCAAGAGTGAGACTCTGACTCAAAAAAAAAGAAAAAAGAAAAAGTATTAGTCTCACTAATCATCAGGGAAATGCAAATCAAAACTACAGTGAGATACCACCTAACACTGGTAAGAATGGCTATCATTAAAAAGTCAAAAAATCAACAGGTGTAGGCATGACTGTGGAGAAAAAGGAACACTTCTACACTGTTGGTGGGAATGTAAGTTAGTCCAACCTTTGTGGAAAGCAGTGTGGCATTTTCTCAAAGAACTAAAATTTGAGCTTCCATACAAGCCAGCAGTCTTACTTCTGGGGATATACCCAGAGGAACATAAATCGCTCTACCAGAAAGATACCTGCCCATGTATTCATTGCAGCACTATTCACAATAGCAAAAAACATGGAACTAACCCAGATGCCCATCAAAAGTGAACAAGATAAAAAAAATGTGGTACATATACATGATGGAATATTATGAGGCCATGAAGAAGAACAAAATCATGTGCTTTGCAGCAACATGGTTATAGCTGGAGACCATCATACTGAACTATCACAGAAACGAAAAAACTGAATAGCAAATGTTCTCACTCGTAACGCGGCCCTGATCACTGGTCACATGAGCACATGGGTAGGAACAACAGATACTGAACACTGTTAAAGGAGGGAGAAGGGAGGATAGATAAGGGGCACACACTACCGCACTGGGTACCAGATCCACTATCAGAGGGAAAGAGTGCCCACTAGAAGACCAAACCTCATCTGCATGCAATTTACTTATGTAGTAAATCCTCATGTGTCCCCAAATTCAAATAAAACAAAAGTCTGGGCTTTAAGGAGAACTTCCACCCCACCTGTGCACGCTACACCTAATAGGTGATTTTTCATCCTTATCATCTCCTCACCCTTCCCTTTCTGAGTCTTCAACGTCCATTATGCTATTCTATACGCCTTTTCAGTTCCTTTGTTCAGCTCCCACTTATAAGTGAAAGCATGCGGCCTTTGGTTTTCTGTTCCTGTGTTATTTCACTTACATTGATGGTCTCCAATTATATCTAAGTTGCTGCAAAAGACATTATTTCATTCCTTTTCATGACTGAAGAGTATTTCATGGTGTGTGTATATGTATTCATTCCACATTTTCATTATCCATTGATCAGTTAATGGTCATTTAGGTTGATTCCACATCTTTGCAACTATGAATTGTGCTGCAAGGAATATATGAGTGCAGGTGTCTTTTTTGTATAATGACCTCTGTTCCCTTGGGTAGATGCTAAGTAGTAGGACTGCTAGATCAAATGGTAGATCTACTTTTACTTCTTTGAGAAATCTCCATACCAATTTTTATAGAGGTTGTACTAGTTTACACTCCCACCAACAGTGTGTGAGTTCCCTTTTCACTGCATTCATACCAACATCTATTTTTTTAAATTAATGGTCATTCTGACTGGTGTAGGGTGGTATCTCATGGTTTCAATGTGCATCTCTCTGATGACTAGTAATGTTGAGCATTTTTTCATGTTTTTTGGCCATTTTTATATCTTTCTTTGAGAAATGTCTGTTCACGGCATTTGCTTTTTTCTTGATGATTTGAGTTCTGTGTAGATTCTGGGTATTAGTCCTTTATCAGATGTATATTTTGCAAATATGTTCTCCCATTCTGTAGATTTCCTATTTACTCTGTTGATTATTTTTTTTGCTCTGCAGGATCTTTTTAGTTTAATTAAGTCCAACTTATTTTCATTTTTGTTGCATTTGCTTTTGTGGTCTTAGCCATAAATTCTTTGCCTAGGCCAATGTCCAGAAGAGGTTTTTCTAGGTTTTCATCTAGGACTTTTCTGGTTTCAGGTTTGACATTTAAGTCTTTAATCCATCTTGAGGGCACAGTGATAGAAATCAAGTTTCATTTTTCTGCACGTAGCTAATTTTCCCAGTACCATTTGTTGAATAGGACATCTTTTTCCCATGTGCTTTTGTCTGCTTTGTCAAAGATCAGTTGGTTGTAGGCATTTGGGTTTATTTCTGGATTTTCTCTTCTGTTTCATTGGGCCATGTGTCTGCTCTTGTACCAGTACTATGCTGTTTTGGTTACTACAACCTTGTTTATAATTTTAAATCAGATGTGATGTCTCCAGCAAAGGGGATTTCAAGTCACTGCAGGTGTCACATCTATGACATTCTAGACTCAGGAGGAGGAATAGACCCACCTCTGTAGTGGGAAGAACAACAAAGTCACATAGCAAGGGGATGGGATGCAGTCACAGGAGAAGAATCAGGACCAATGAGATCAATCCACTCTAGCCCCAGGTCTCTACAGAGGGGAAGAAGGTGATTGGTGATCAACAGTGGGATTTTGGCTGGGTGTGGTGGCTCAAGCCTATAATCCCAGCACTTTGGGAGACTGAGGCAAGAGGATTGCCTGAGCCCAGGGGTTCGAGACCAGCCTGGGCAACATGGTGAGACCTTGTCTCTACAATAAATCAAAAAATTAGTTGGGTGTGGTAGCATGCACCTATAGTTCCAGCTACTTGGAAGGCTGAGGCGGAAGGATCGCCTGAGCCCAGCAGGTTGAGGCTGCGGTGGCTGGGAGCATGCCACTGCACTCCAGCCTGGGCAAAGGAGTGAGACTCCAACTCAAAATAAAAACAAAAACAAAAAACAGTGGGATTTAACATGGGTCAGACCTGGAAAAGGTAAAACCTTCACCTTACTGGTCATGACCCAGCCATGTGGCCCTAGCAGGCCTGAAGGGAGGCTGGGTCTGTAGTCTTCCTTTTCTGTCCAGAAAGAGGTGATTGGATTGTTGAGTTTCTCAGACCCATCACACTTGGGACCCATCCTCTGCCCCCCAAATGCTCAGAGACCTCAGATTTTCATAGGTACCAGGTCAGCCTGTAAGCCTGGGACACAATGATGAGCTGAGACTTGGCCTGTGTAGGTGTTTGCACCACTGCCCCCTTTCCCAGCTTGTTCATCACCAACCCTGGGTATACCCATTAGTGGTCTGTAGCCTCTCACTGGTGGCCCCCAACCCAGAGACTGAGTCCCCAGCTAATGCAGAACTCCATGTGCCCTTTCAGCCAGGTTCTTGTGACATTCAGGCAGCATTTGTGGTTCTCTCCTGCCCTGTCAGTCTCCTTGCTCAGAGCTGACCTCCTCTGAAGAACCCAGGCCACACCAGGCCTAATCCTGCCAACTGGCTTTGCAGGCACATTTCACCTAATGAAGACCCTTTGCCATGTGTCTGGGGTAGTTCCAAACATTAGTGTCTGGCTCCCATGCTGGCCTCTCTTTCTGACCTTGGTCACACGTACTCTTCACTGCCAGGCTGTCTACCTCCTTGGGCCTGCCTCTCTTGTGCTTCTCTGAAAACTCAACTATCCAAATCACTTGTCAAACTTTGCCCCACACACTCCTGATGTTTTAAACCAAACTTCTGATTGAATAGTGGGAACCTGGAGCCCGGCCTCAGAGAGGCCTCTCTTGCTGCTCCTGTCAGCTTCCCTCACCCAGCAAAATATGTGTCTCTCGGTCTCCATGCTGAAGCTGGAGATGAGAAAAGCCCACAGTGGATTTGAAAGGTTAATTAAATAACAATGACATGACTTTACTAATCCCTGATAGGCAAGATCCAGGACCAGCTAGCGTTACATGCCAGAGGAAGCAAGAGACCAAGGGAGGAGAAAGTATATACGTTTTGTCAATAATGTGATGGGGAAGTCCTGGACACCATGGATGGACACTAAAAGAGCCCAGCCCACTCATTGGTGGAGGGCTTCTCAGAACACAGGCATGTTTTTACACGGCTATTGGGAGTGAAAAATGGTACCTTTCTGGTAAAAAGCCATTAAGGAGTTCATACTCTCTTCACTAATACTTCTAGTTTGGCAAAGATATCCTAAGGAAATAGAAAATTGTACAAAGATTTACTTGCAAAAGTAATGTAAAAAATGGAAAGCAACAGAAATGTGCAAAAATAAAATAATTGCATATGCAACATGGTATATACACTGATTAAAAAGCACATTTTTGAGGGTAATGACCTGGCAAAGGGGAGCACAACTGAGTCATTAAGAGCACAGAATCTGCGGTCACCCAGATGAGTTTTGATCCTGAAAATAGCATTCTGAGCTTTTCAGCAGCTTACACTCAGGGGAAAAGAAGCTTTTTTTTTTTTTTTTTGGAGTCAGAGTCTCACTCTGTGGAGTGAAATGGTATGTGTATGCCACTGCAGTTTGGACCTGCTGGGCTCAGGCGATCCTTCCACCTCTCTTCCAAGTAGCTGGAACTACAGGCATGCACCACCATGCCTGGCTAACTTTTTGATTTTTTTATAGCTTCGAGGTCTCACCAAGTTTCCCAGGCTGGTCTTGAACCCCAAAAGGATGCCTTTATACTGGACAGATCTGGCAGAATGCCACCTTAACCAAGGGACCAAACTTAGCATCCCCCATAAGGGGACTGACATTATGTTGCCTCCTAATGAGATACACCAGGAAGGACACAAACATCATCTATTTACTATTATTTCTAAAAGTGCTTCAACTGATGCTAAGCATGAACACATACAGATTGCATGGAACTTAGAGACATTTAATGTGCTCTTCAAAAAAAGCGTCAGCATCATCTTAAAAAATGTCTTTTCTGGATTGCCTGAACCTGTGGGTTTGAGACCAGCCCAGGCAACTTGGCGAGACCTCATCTCTACAATAAATTAAAAAAATGAGCTGGGTGTGGTAGCATGTGCCTGTAGTTCCAGCTACGTGGAAGGCTGAGGCGGAAGAATCACCGGACCACAGCAGATCGACACTGGGGTGGCCTTGAGTGTGCCACTGCACTCCAGCCTGGGCAACAGAGTAAGACTCCAACTTAAAAAAAAAATTCTTTTCTAGACTAAAGAAGATTAAGAGACATGGCAACTAAACACAGTGTAGGGGGAAGTGCCATGATGTCAGTAGCTTACTTTCAAATAGTTCAACAACAAAAAAGAGAATGTGTGTAGATAGGTGGATAGGAGACAGCAAACAAGCAAACATAGCAAATACTAAAAGAGGGTGAATCATATGAAAGGCACATGGATGCTCCTTGCGCTACTTTCATTTGTCCTGTAGGTTTAACATTTTTTTTTAAGTAAAGAGTTGACAGGATGCACTTGGCGGCTCAGCCTGTAATCCCAGCACTTTGGGAGGCTGAGGTGAGCGGACTGCCCGAGCCTGTGGGTTTGAGACCAGCCTGGACAAGTTGGTGAGATCTTTTCTCTACAATAAATAAAAAAAAATTAGCTGGGCATGGTAGTGTGTGCCTGTAGTTCCAGCTACTTGGAAGGCTGAGATGGAAGGATCGCTGGAGCCCGGCAGGTCGATGTTGTGGTGGTCATGAGCGTGCCACTGCATTTCAGCTCAACAGAAAAAAAAAAAAAAAAAGAGTTGACAGACTAAATCTCTTCTCCGCACTTGTAAAATCTTAGAGTTGCAGTGAGGACTAAATGAAAAGTGCACAGCACAATACTTAGAGCAAAGTAAATGCTCAGGAAATATTAACTACATGCTTTATTTGTAACTCGTCATCTGGCAGCAGATGGAAGGATTACACTTCCCTACCCTTTCTGTAGTAAGCAGTCTGTCACTTCCATATAGAAGCTTTTAGAGCTTCTATGTAACTCACAGTGCTCCCTTCCAGCTGGGCTTCCCTCCGTGAAGCACACGTTGAGATAAGCTTTCAGCAGACAGGGCTCCTGAGTCACCAGCGGGTGTTCCTGCTGATTTAGGCTACCTAAGCAGAGTAAGACAAACTTTTGCTGTATTCAGTCAATTAGCTTTTGCAACTGTAACTGCAGCCTAACTGATCCAGAAGTCCACAAACTACAACACTTGGTCAAATCCTATTCACCACTTGCTTTGCTTTTGTAAACAGTTTTGCTGAGACACAACCATGTTATTTCCATATTGTTGTGGAGGCTTCTGCACTCTAACAGCAGAGTCAAGTAGTTGCAACAGAGACTCCAAAGTCAGAAGTATTTACAATCTGGCCCTTCACAGAAGTTTGCTGACTGCTGACCTAGTCTATCATTGACCGATACAAATTAAAACATAAGATAAAGAAAAAAAACCAAACCATTTATAAAACATGATTTTTATGCTAGCTGTATAACCTTGAGCAAGATAATATTTATTTAATCCTGTAGCTGCCTTGTATGTAAAATGGGAGTAATAACAGTATCTACCTCATAAGTTTGCTGTGAGAACTAAATGAATTCTTGCATGTAAAACATTTAGAACCAGGATCCAGAGGCTTGGAAGGGGTATGCTGGAGTGGCCAGAGTAAGGGGAGGGAGGTGGACAGAAAATCACTAAGGTAAGAACTTAGTATATTATAGGCATTCAATAAGTGTTTGCAATTTCTATTCCAATTATATAAAAATAAAATATAGTTGAACAACAACAGAACACTAGAAGACAATAACAAATAATAGTAATAGTGTTTATCTCTTAAATAATAAGACAGAACTAGGAGTCTTTTCTTTTTAATACCATTCTGTGTTTTAAAATTTTCTACAATGAACATTATATTAGTTTTATAACCAGGAAAAGAAAATCAATATTTCTTTAATAACATTTCACAAAACATCTTTTGTTGACATTCTACAAATGATACCATCCAATAATGTCCCAATACTTTCTTCTTGTGAAGAGAGTTTATATATCTGTAAAAATGAAAGACAAATTATGACTCACTGATATATTCATGCACTGTCATTTTACAAGCATGTATAAGTGAAATAATTGAATGATGGTATAAAACAAATCACAAATGCTATTTAACTAGTCAAAGTACAAGGCAAGTCATCACTTATATAAAATATTCCCTTTAAATTGCAGATATGGTGATAATTCTGAACATAAAAACCAAATTCCTATCAATTTCAAAAGCATACATCTAGATATTAACATCATACTAAATTTATTTTACTGTTATATTTATCCGCTTAAGCTTGATATTAAAAGTATCCGTTTTCTTAATGAATATGGAGAATGGTTACATCAGCTAAGTTTGCAATTATATTTTACATAAATTCACACCTATCAATTCTTTGTATCTATAATTGTTTTTCAAGTAATTTTAAAAATTAACATTTCTTAAAAATAAAGAGAAACAGGAGCACTGGTGATCAATGAGCAAATAGCATCAACATTATTCTTCATCTATCACATTCTTTCTAAAAATAGGGACTTACAAACCTTTTTGACTTCTGTAATATTTGTTATTTCAGGAAGATTTTTCAGAGAAGCCTGATGACCTTCTACTTGAGAAATTAGGTATTCTCGATTTATTTGTTTTTCTCCTTCTTCAATGTAAACAATTAGAATTGATGTGTCATTTGCTGAGATACCAAATTTTTTCAAAGCCTCTGAAATCTAAGAGGGAAAAACACAATCAGTTTCCTATATCTGAAACATCTGATCTGCCGTCTTCCTTGGTCAGTTTCTTCTTATTTTTCATATTCTAACAGCTCCCTCTGCCTTTTTGTTTATTTTTTGTGTTTTTTTAAAAGTCAGCCTCACTCTGTCACCCAGGCTAGAGCGCAGTGACACAATTATGATCAAAGCTCACTGCAGCCTCTATTTCATGAATTCAGGTGATCCTTCCACCTCAGCCTCCCTGGGACTACAGGCATGTGCCACCACGTCTGGCTAATTTTTAAAATTTTTTGTAGAGAGGATGTCTTGCTGTTTCTCAAGCTGGTCTTGAACTCCTGATCTCAAGCGATTCCCTCCCACCTAAGCCTTCCAAAGTGCTAGGATTACAGGCAGGAGCCATGGCGCCAGGACTCTGCCTAGTTTTTCATTTCAATGATTCCCTTCCAATGTCTACTGGTACTGCCTCTGAAATACTCCCTGCTTAAATCTACACCTTATTCCTATGCAATCAAGCCCAGGCTTCATGGCATGGCAGGAAAACACCCCCTCCTTCCAGTCCCAAGTGACTCTCCAGCCAGGCACCCCTGCCTTCTGGCCAGTGTGGACTGATGGGGGATCTAGTCACATTTCATCTCATTCTGCCTATGCTTGCACTTAGTCCTCTGCTCAGGTGACCCTTCTCCCCATGGATTGGCTAAATATATGCTTCAAGGTCCACAATTCAAATGCCATTCCTCATTGTACCCTCCTCCCTCTAGAATGAATGGCTCTTTGCTGTTCCTTAGATTTGAATTCATGTTCCCACTATATCATTTATTTCAGGGCACTTTCACTTCTGTCTTGTTTGTCTGCCTCTCCTGAGGAACATATTTGCTTCTTTTACTCCTAGAACTATAAATGGAACAGGACAAGTTCAACAGATGTCTATTAAATTCAATCGTTTATAAAATTATTTTAAATAATCTCAAGGAAACAATAATTATCTGGTAAACTTTATTCCAAGTACTGTGAAATTCTATGCTGAAATAATTGCATTTTATAAACTTTTCAATTATCTGTATTTTAAACCATGCCACAGGTTTCCTAATTTTTCTTTAAAAAACTTTTTTCCCATTGAACAAGTAGGAAATGCTAATTTTTCTCTTGATGACAGCACTTGGTTGTACAGTAGTAATCCTAAAACTTCATCAGCAAAATTTCAGTCACTTTTTTCATATGATATACATGTGGGATGTCTTTAGCCTAATAACTTTTGAGAAAACATTACTATGAGTATTTCAAACCACAAACTCTTCTATGCACTGGGTGTGTGAGTGAGGGTGTGTTAAGGCTACAATAGGTAACAGCAAGTTACAGGTATATGGAAAAGACATGGATCCTACCCTCAAGGAGTTTACAGGGAGAGTGAAATGTGTGCATGCTAGCACACAAAATATCCATGCCTAATGTTTTATCACTTAGATTTCTGTCAGTTTCTTAAGCAAAAATAATTGAGGGATCTTTCTGGCCCTATATATATATATGTGGTATATACACAAAAGCTTACATTCTAGATGTATGCTTTTGATATATACATATATTAAGACAGACAAAACTAGCTTCACTTAAAGTAGCTAAACTTATATTTATTCGTACGTAAACTGTCTAATAAGAGGCAGTTTAAAGGTCAACTCTCTATCCAGAGCTGTCTTCACTATTACTTTGGTTTATCACTAACAACCAGGTTGTAGGAATTTAGCCTCCAACCCAACACTGGGGAACACATATGTTATTCAGACAAGGTCAACAGAAGTAAAGTCAGCAAATTCCACATACATTGTTATTTGGGGAAAGGTTGAAAATAATTTCAGTAGCTAGAGTTCTTGTCTTCATTTTTCTCAGTTTGTAGAGGTGAACTGCTTTGTTTGCTGCCACAAGTATCTGAAATGGATCGACAATCTACCAAAGAGAGCAAAAAGAATTACACACAGAGACCCTGGAGCACTCTGAAGACACATGCCCTATCTCATGGTAACTCCAGTGTCAAGCTGTTTCACTTCATCACTATTCTAGTGAATGTATTTCAAAACTATAATCTCAAGGGCCTAGGAAGTCCTCAAAACTATGCTATGAAACTGATATTGTATGTAATAGACGAGGAAACCAAGGTAAAGAATGTCTAGGTCTGAATCCCAGCTCTGTCACTTGCCAAATAAGAAACTTGTACAAGTTCCTGAGTGCTTTATTTGTTAGAGGTGATAAAATAAATACTCCCTTCATGGGGTTGTTGTGAAGAGTAAGTGGGTTAGTACCATGCTAGGAAAGGAGTAACTATGCAAAGGTTACCTATGACTTGTTTAAAATCATATTAAATGGCAGAGCTGGGATTAACTCCTGGTAACATGATCCCAACAGTGTGTGTTCTTAACTATTATACTATATTTCCTCAGCAAAAACCACATCGTTAAGAACTCTCATTAAGATAAGAAGCTGACGACCCAAGCATTTGTCATGTCAGAGCCAAACCACAACCTATCTAATTTCCTAGGCAGGGCCTGGCAATTCTGCCTCCACTCACTGTGAAATTTCAAGGTTGGCTGTCTGACATGGATAATAACTTTTCAACTGAAGATGACAGAATTTTAGGCTAACCTATAATATGACAAAATATTTATATAGGCTGGGCTTGGTGGCTTAGTCTGTAATCCCAGTACTTTGGGAGGCCGAGGTGAGTCGACTGCCTGAGCCTGCAGGTTCGAGACCAGCCCGGGCAACTTGGCGAGACCTCGTCTCTATAATAAAGTAGAAAAATTAGCTGGACATGGTAGTGTGCACCTGTGGTTCTGGCTACTTGGCGGAAGGAGCCCCAGAGCCCAGCAGGTCGACACTTGGGGGGCCGTGAGTGTGCCACTGCACTCTAGCCTGGAAAACAGAGTGAGACTACAACTAAAAAAAAAAAAAAAAAAAATCAATATACTTTTAGCTTATTTATTTATTTGGAGACAGTGTCTGGCTTTGTTGTCCAGGCTAGAGTGCAGTAGTGTGATCACAGCTTCCTGCAGCCTCAAACTCCTGGGTTTAAGTGGTCCACCTCAGCCTCCTGAGTAGCTAGTACTATAGACACACATCACAATGTCCGGCTAATTTTTTCTTGTTAAAAGAAACAGGGTCTCACTATGTTATTCAGACTGGTCTTGAATTTTTGTCCTCAAATAATCCTCCTGCCTTAGCTCTAATTTATGTTTAAAAGTATGGTATGGCTCATTCATTCTCATACTTTGTACTTACCACTGTAGGATTAATCAATGAACCATCAATGGCACCTTCCATGGCCTTTTTTCTCAAGTCTCCTGCATTTTTTACATCTTTAAATAACAGAAGGGTCACTTTGCATTCAGGAAATAGGTCCAGCTGCTGTGTTAACTGCATGTCACAGGTAAGTTGGATTCACTGCACAAAACCAAAGAGACCAATATTTTCCTTCTGTTTAGAAAGTAACATTATAATTCATTTAATAAATATTCTTGCTAACAAATAAATGAAAACAATTTTAATAATGAGATGATACAATTGTTAATCTAGAAAAATCCACCCCAAAAGTCTATTTAGCATCCTCATGAGATGTTGTCTTCCTAGCTCTGATGGGCTGTTTCTAGCTTCTTTACCATTCCTGAAAAAAGCCAAGGGAGCTAGCTGGTCTCCAACTCATCCAAATCAGACAGGCCCTGATGTATGGCTGAAAGGCTGTTTCCTCAGTTGACATTTAGGAAACTATCGGAATTTTTTGGATCACAGCTTATCTATGGTATTAATGAAAACTTATTCCATCTTACCTTAACTTTCTGATCTCATCATTTTATTTGTATTTTAGCAGGACTTAGACACAAACATTAAGAAAATAAATTAAAAAAATAAAGTATCACACTTGACCTATTCATTCCATACATGGAAATTAAGCAGAGAGGGAGGTATGATTATTAAATAATCAATAATACTGGTCCTCCCTTAGCTCAGGCAATCTACTCGCCTTGGCCTCCCAAAGTGCTGGGATTACAGGCTGAGGCACTGAGCCGGGCCCACAACCATATTCTTGAGCAGAGATACTGAGTACTACAAAAATTTAATCTTTAAAACAATTTCAAAGTCTTCGTGGGCAATTTAATAGGTTCATTTTATTCTTTTACCTGTAGGTTTCTTTTCTAGAACCCTATCTCAAGAAATTAATTGGAAATCCAAGGATTACAAGGGGATTCCAAAAATCTTGTACTTTATTTATAAAAAATCGTGCTTATTCTTACATGCTTAAACTTCAGTCACCTTCAAAGTACTCTCCTTTTGTTGCAGTACACCTATTGAGAAACTTTTTCCACTGCTCAAGGCAGTTTTTGAACTAAACAATTTTGCTGTGTTTTAGTGCTTCTGCCATTTCTTTTGCTGAACACTCAGCACGATGTGGGCAGCTGCATTGTCATGGTGGAAGAACCAGTCACCTGTTTGCCACAACTCGGGACATTTCTTCCACAAATCGTGACACAACCTTCTCAAAACTTCCAGATAAGAACTTTGGTTGATTGTTTGATCTGGATAAACAAGTTACGAGTATACTACAGGGGCCTGCCTGCCAAAAGATAATTCCAGTATTTTTTGAGTCTCTCTTGAATATAATGTTTCTCATAATTTTAACAATGTGGTCATGATGATGTGTGAAAACAGCAATAAATAACATTAAGTAAACATATCTGGATGGAAAACAAAACATAAAATGTGGTCAAATTGTGGGTTTTTTAAAAAAAAGCTGCACATGAAGAAAAAACACTGAAAACACAGCAAAAAGTTAAGAAGTTATCTCCAATTTGGTGGAACTACATCTACTTTTTCTGTTACAAACAAAAAAAATTGTGAATGTCTTGGCACACAGTAGTTCAATAGTTAGTCATGCTAAGGTCCAATTGGAAAAAAAAACACAGAAAGACATAATTAGAATGATCTCAACTGTATAAAAAGATGCAGTCAACAACAACAAAAAAAGACGTGAAGAAAACAGCAAAATATGAACATCTTGGGTAGTGAGAATATTAGTTGATTTTTATTGTCTTCGATAACAAAGAAAATATTTTGTTGTGTATGTTGATTCTCCTACAGTGAGCACACAAAACAGAAGTACATATAATCAGGCAGGCAAAAAAACTGTGGTTTTTGTTTTAACACCGAGTGGGAAAGAACCCCTAGAAACCTTCACAATAGTTTGTTCTTGTTTAGTGTAATTCAGTCCTTTGGGCCAGAAACTTGGAATAATGGTTGGATAGCTACCTCTAATGTAAATCTCGTATTCAATGCATAAAGTCCTGAATTTTTGCCTCCCAAAGAGAATTCTGATGCCTCCACTTCTCTCCCACACCTTAGACCACCACCTCTCATCTACAGCAGCGGCCCAAGAGCGGTCTCCTCACTTGCAATCTCGCCCTCCTGTAATGCAACCTTCATCGTGATCCTTTCAACAAGTCAACCAGCTCTTGCCGTCCAGCTGCCCTTACGAAGCCCCGACTTTGTGTTCACAGCGCCGCAGACTCCACGCTGCGGGCCGCCCGCCTCTTCTGCTCCGGTCGCAGTGACCTTCTCCCAGCGTCGAGTCACCCAGCGGAGTCGGGATTCCCTTCGGACAGGCAGCTCCCCTGACTCGCTTCCTTCATCTCTTGGCCGCATCCCTCCCTCCCTCCAACTCCATTTGGAGTCCTTAGTGGCGCGCCCAAAGCCGCGGGACTCGCTCCTCAGGCTTCACAACGCGGAAGCGCGCCTGTCAGCCTTACGTCCCACTAACACTCTGTTCTCTAGGGGCCAGGCTACTCTGTCATTTCGGTGCAGCATTCCCAAAGGATGCTCGGGGGAGGAGCGCTTGATAAATATCGGCGGGCCGGGCGCGGTGGCTCACGCGTCATCCCAGCACTTCGGGCGGTGGAGGCAAGATTGCTTCAGTGCAGGGGTTCGAGACCAGCCTGGGCAACTTGGCGAGACCACGTCTCTACAATAAATCAAAAAATTAGCCAGGTGTGGTGGCGCGCGCCTGTGGTTCCAGCTACTCGGAAGGCAGAGGCGAAGGTTGCGGTGGCGGTGAGCGTGCCACTGCACTTCAGCCTGGGCAACAGAGACTCCGACTAAAAAATAAATAAGTACTAAAAACGATAAATATCGGCAGAAGGAACCACAAGCACTGTCCCAAGAAAACTGCTAAAGCGGGCCGGAACCGGGCCCTCCCCTCCCCTCCTCTCCCCACCCGCTAGTGCGCGGAGAGAACTCACCTCCCGGTACTCGGTGCGTCTCGGAAGATCACTCCCTCAGAAACAAAGTCCTCAAATTCCGGAAGCGGTGCCTAATCCCCGCCTTCCCCAAACCCACCTCCGGTTGGGGCGGCTCGGGGTTGTCATTTCTTTCCGGATGGAAGGGAGGCTCCGGCTGTGGCCCTGCCCACTCCTCTGCTGAGCCCGCCTCCCCAGCCTGGGCCCAGTCAGCGGATGCGAAAGAGAACAGGGGCTATTCGTCACTTCCGGAGGAGGCGACGGAACGAACCTATGCCAGGACCGGAAGCCGAGGTGTGGTTTTGAGTCTTGGCTATGTCTTAGCCGGTGTTGGTCCTTATACGAGTTGTCTTTCGTTTCTTCCTGTGCGAAGGAAAGTATTGGCCGAGATAAACTGTGCATACGTTTCCGCTGCTCGAGATTCCTCGGTTCTTTTTCGGGGCCAGCAGGACTCAGTTTTCTTCGAACTCTCAGCCATCACTTGGGGGGCGTATCCTCTGGAGCCGACCGCGTTCTGTGATTTGCTTCGGGTACTTAAGAGGGTGCCAGCACATTGATGAAGACCTCTTCCTTAACCTAGCGCAAGCTGAAAAATTTGTCATCCTTATTCCCATAAATTACTTTCCATGTTCTTTATGGTTTGAGCTCATCTTTTATAAGTACTTTGCCTTGGGAGACAGGCAGATAACAAATACAGCTATTTGATGAACATGCGCAATGAAGAAAAATGAAGAGGGAGAATGCCAGGCTGTTGGTATCACTATAGGGTTAAGAAAGATCTCATCAAAAAGGGCCAGTTGAACAGTGACTGGAGGAGGGCTGGAAGCAAACTCTGTGTATATTTGAGAGAGCAGCGTTCCAGGCAACAAGGAGAGTTCAAAAGCGCTGAGATAGGGGTGGCTTTAGCCTATTTAAGGAATATCGAAGAAAACAGTGTGGCTTGAATACAAAGCAAACAAGTATGATTTATATTTTAAAATGTATTCTGATAACACTAGTATCCAGATTATATAAAGAACTACAACTCTAATAAGAAAATCAGGCCGGGCACTGGTTCATGCCTGTAATCCCATTGACTCAGGCAGCAGAGGCAGGAGGCTGGAGGATCACTTGATGCCAAGAGTTCCAGACCAGCCCGAGCAACATAGCAAGACCCAGTCTCTACAAAAAAGTTAACCAGGTGTGGTGGTCCTCACCTGTAGTTCAAGGTACTCCACAGGCTGAGGCAAGAGGGACGAAGCTCACTTGAGCACAGAACTGTAAGGCTGTGGTGAGTTATGATTGCACCACTGAACTCCAGTCTCGATGACAGACCCTGTCTCTTAAAAAAAAAAAAAAAGGCCGGGGGCAGTGACTTAAAACTGCACTTTGGGAGGCCAAGGTGAGAGGACTGCCTGAGCCTAGGTGTTTGAGACCAGAATGGTCAACTTGGCAAGAACTCATCTCTACAATAAATTGGCCAGGTGTGGTGGCACCACCTGTGGTTCCACCTACTTGGAAGGCCGAAGTAGAAGGATGGCTTGAGCCCAGCAGTTCGAGGCTGTGGTGGCCATGAGCGTGCCACTGCACTCTAGCTTGTGTGATAGAGACTCCGGCTCAAAAAACAAAAGAACCACTAGGGACAGGTGTCATTTTAACAGACACTTCACAAAAGATATACAAATGGTGAAAAAAGGGGGAAAAATGATGAACATTAGTTACTGGGAAAATGCAAATTAAAAACATCTCCTACACACCCATATGATGACTAAAATCTAAAAAACTGACAATACCAAGTGTTGCCAAAGATGTAGAACCAGAAGCCTCATACACTACTTTTCTGAATGCAGAATGATGTAACCACTTTGGAAAGCAGTTTCACAGTTTCTTTAAAAAAGTTAAACATAGACTTCCATACCCAGCAATTTCACTCCTTGATATTTACACAGGAGAAATGAAAACGTGTGCATGCAAAGACTGTGTGAAGCAGGTTCACTGTGTACTGCTTACCAACTTGTCTGAGTCCAGAAAGATCATCTATGCACGAAACTGGTAAGCATCAAGACACAACAAAAGGCCAGAATTCATTACTCATTGCCAGCTGGTCTTCTATGTCCCAGAAAAGCTGCCCAAGGACTAGGCTACACCTGTTTCTAGAAGGACTGAGCAAGGCCTGGGCTGTTCTGGTCAGTCCCTCTTTATCACAAGATGTTGCATTCCTAGCACATTCCACAGTTCTTGAGAACCACAAGTGAGAAAGGGGAAAGAAGTGGGTCAGTCCAAAGCCACCTGGAAAACTGTCCTGCAGTCTGCCCACTCACCGTGATATCCACCCTTGGCCAAGCTAGTCCATTCAATATGCCCATCAACTTTCCAGGATCTAGAGGCATGTTTGTCTTGTTAGATCAATGTAACACCTTCACTGACACAGTCTCAGTGCAACATTGTTGAGCCATAGCCAGAATTCATTTTACTAAAGGACTGCTACCACAAGCATGCTCATTTGGCCTGCCTGGAGCAGCAACTTAGGCCAGGACCCAGTTATCCAGGTAATAAGTTGCTAAAGAGGTCAAAAATGGATCCTACAGGTAGCCCCGATGTTTGCAACCAGTGACTGCTTCCAGCTCTCCTGTTTCTATAATGCACGAGGTGTTCCTGTAGGTACAGCAGGAACTATTGGCAGTCCAACACACTCCTCGCAGTTGGGTAAATGAAAATCTAGAACAATTCCCTTGTTTAAAACAATATTCTCAAGGAAGTTGAGGGGTGTCTGCCAAGTGGCCAACAAAGTGCCAGTGAAGGAAGCGATATCTGCCATGGTCAGGGACATGTTTCTTATTATTTCATGAGCACTGACTCCTATGTATGGTACCACAGAGCTCATAAAGGACATAAACCCAGAGTCGCTTTCATCTCCTAGCAGGTCTTTTAGTAAGCCTAGTGTATGACTTCAGGCTGCTGGCACGCTGATGTGTCTCATTTCCAGGGGTGATACCTAGGGACACCCCAGCATGCCCAGTGTACAGTATCTATCAGCTTTTAAGCATGACGTTGCCCATCCCATGTTTGGGTCACCCTCAGACTGCCCTTGGGTTACCCCTTACCCCATTTTTTTGCTCAGCAACCAATTCATGGGTATGGAAGCATTGGCATTTGTCACCCAAGTCTCACATTAGTTATATGAACTCAGTTCCCCCCATTCAATGTTGTTCATGGAGCCCCTGTACAGAGAGACAGCAATAGTCCAGTCGTTTTTATTATCACTGGTATACTTTTCATCCAGGTAATCAAAGGAACATGGTATGTCAAAAGTACCAGCCCACCAAGTTTGTTGGTTGCTGTCGTGACATTTTGCCACCTTAGGCCAATTAAGTTAAAATAGGGCACCTCCAGTTTCCTCCCATATGGCAGGTGCCAGATCCCTGGTAAGCCAGGACTCAGGTTCTGTTAGTATTACACTGTGCCATTAGGAATACTGGCTAGTAGTCAAGTACTACCAGCAGGATGAGAAGGCTGCGGTTGTCTGTGATGTCACCAGTTTAATTTTTCCTCAGAGAGAGCCTGAAAATATTGTCATGTAGGCTCTAGTATTATCCAAGAAGCCCAGAGAGGTCTGAATTTTTCTCTTTTCCCACTTTATTTTGATGAAGTTCAGGGTCACTGGTCTCTGGTGGGGACCCATTCCTACCTGTATTAGATGCCCAAGACATCTGGGTTTGCAATGTCCTTTTATCAAACACATCATCCAGGCTGCAGACTTCCCCATCCTTTCTTTATCTCTCCTTAGATCATGAGTCTCCCTTTCTATGGAGGGCTGCATTGTGTGTGTGTATGTGGTGGTGGGGTACCTCTTGGATGCTTCTGGGACCATCTGAGTATCTCTTTCCTGTTTCCTCTCAGGTGCCATAGGGTCCATTTGAATACCCACTCTACAGCCTTGGAAATGAGTGATCACGTAAGTGACCAACAACCAAACTCCCATTTCCACCTTACTTTCTGCCTCAACCCATGCAGCCAGCCTATGTACATCCATGGGGTGTTTGCGTGTGTAACCTACATCCCCCTTATCATCCTTCTTTCCCCATAAAACATCTAGCTGCAAGGTCAGTCCCTGCACTCCCAGGCTGACATTTCCATTCTAGAATCACCTACCTTCACCAGGAAGCTTTGGTTATGTCAGACTGGACCCTGCTTGCTGCATCAATTTTGTGAAGCAGGTTCACTGTGGTCATCAACTTGCCTAAGTCCAGTGAGACAAAGCACCCACATATGTTACATGAAGCAGGTTTATTACCTACAGATTGGCAGTGAGGCACAAAAGAAGCCTGGAACACATTATGAGCTACTCTCCAAGGCTCAAGAAAGCTGCACAGGGTAGTTGGAATCTCACAAGTGATTATTCATGGGGATACAAAATAGTACAGACATTTTGGAAAAGTTTGGCATTTCCTTATAAAATTAAACATATACTTATTCTACAATAGCAACCTCATTTCAAAGGAAATAAAAACAAGTCACACAAATACCTGTATGCACATTTTATGGCAGCTTTGTTCAAAGTTCAAAAACTGATAAACAACTATCCTTCAACTGGTAGATGGATAAATTGTAGTATATCCATGAAATACTAACTCAGCAATAAAAGGGAATAAACTCTTGATCCATTTAGTGACATGGATGAATTTCAAAAGCAATATGCTAAATGAAAGAAGCCACTTTCGAAAGGCTACATACTCTATGATTTTACTTATATGTTTTAGAAAAAACAAAACTCTTGGGACAGAAAACAGATCAGTATTTGCCAGAGTCTGGGGTTGGTAGAAATAACTGCTACAAAATGCCATGAGGGAATTTTAGGAAGGGAACAGTGCTATATTTTGATTGTGGTAGGTTATAAAACTGTATGCATTTGTCAAAACTCATAGAACTGAACACACTAAGAGGGGTGTATTTTACTTTTTTATTTTTTAAAAAGTTACCTCAAGGTAAAAATGATCCTTTACATACAGCATGCAAGGGGGAGAGATATTATGCATCATAACATTAGTTCAAAAGATTTGATTTGCCAGGCACAGTGGCTCACACCTGTAATCCTAGCATTTTGAGAGGCTAAGCTTGAGCCCAGGAATTTGAGACCAACTTAGGCACCATAGTGAGACCTCATCTCTACAGCATAAAAAAAATTACCCAGATATAGTGGCCCTCACCTGTATTTCCAGCTACTTAGAAGGCAGAGGTAGGATTGCCTGTGGCCAGGAGGTAAAGGGTTTGGTGTGCTGTTTTGGTGCCACTGTCCTCCAGCCTGGATGAAAAAGTAAGACCCTGACTCAAAAAAAAAAAAAAAAAAAAGATCTGATTTGATAAGGTATTGAGAGCTTTCATAAGAATATCAACTTTATTTTCCTCTGCATAAATATGCTTAATTATTATCATGTGTTAAAATGAATCTAACCTTGGGATTGTCATCTGAACAAATGGGTCATGTGAAATGCCCAGACTCCAAAAATTATTCCATCATGTGAAAATCACCCCAAACATGAAACCTATAATTCTTTCTTTCTTTTGTGGAGTCAGAGTCTCATTCTGTTGCCCAGGCTGGAGTGCAGTGACACACTCACAGCCACCCCAGTGTTGACCTGCTGGGCTCAGGTAATCCTTCCTCCTCAACCTTCCAAGTAGCGGGAACTACAGGCGCGCATGCTACCATGTCTGGCTAACTTTTTTTGAATTATTGTAGAGATGAGGTCTCGCCAAGTTGCCCAGGCTGACCTTAAACCTGAGGGCTCAGGCAATCTCTTCACCTCGGCCTCCCAAAGTGCTGGGGTTACAGGCTTGAGCCACTGTGCCCAACTCACGATAAGATATAAATGAAATAAATGCTAAATTATGACACAAGGTACCTTGTACAAAGAGTGGGTAAGCTTGGGAGAAAAGGCTTTACTGAAGAGATGGACCTAAAAATGAGAATGATTTGCTCACAGAGCCTGAAGGAGAGACAGTACAGCCAAGAAATCAACCTGAAAGAAAAAAGGCACGGTGGTACAAGCATGTATAACACAGTGTACTCAGGAAATGGCTGCCATGCTGAGATATGGAGTGGAATATGGAAGAGGGCTTTGAAAAGTCAGCTTAGAGTCAGATCACAGAAAGCCTTGACAAGGAGCTGAAAAAATGTATACTGAAGTCCATAAGCCATTCAAGATTCCTAAGGGGGGAATAACATGAATGAACTTGTTTTCACAACATAATTCTGGGGCAGTTGTTAACATTACATTGGAAAGGAGGCGCAGACATCCTAGAGAGGCTTGCTTTCCATAGTAGAAGTGTTTGTGGTTGACATTATAGATCCAAATCATGACTTCAGGTACTCAATGGTCTACACTCTGGGTACAGATGCATTAAAAAAAAAAAAAAAATCAAGATTACCAGACTGAGGATAAATCCCCAAAGCAATTTATTTGGCACTTCTCATTATGCTGGCTGGACTGTACTCATGCCTAATCTCTACTCCCTTCTAAAATGACAGTTGAGACATTTTTAAAGATAAAGACTCACAAGAGAATAGGAGAGATGACAAATGGCAGATGAGAGATGGCAATAAAACTTTCAAAGATGGTAACTGTCAAAATGAGGCAAAATAAATCTAAATGTGTGCAGTAGTGAGAAAGTAAACAGAAACCAAGCTGATGAACCACCTTTTTACAAGTCTACTACACCAAGACTAGTGCTTCCAACAGATATTTCAAGAACATCTCTAATAGCAGAGAGAGAGGCATAAACAAATGGGAAGAAAGAAAAAATAAACAGTTGGTGCAGGGAACACAGAAGCTTCAAAAAATAACTGACAACAGTAGAGAGAAAAAATATAATACATTCATTTCGAAAAAAATTTTTTCAGAAAAAAATGAACTAGCTATTGGAAATTATGACTATAGAACAGAATAAAATATATAATGGTAAATTTAAACAGTCAATTGAAAGAAAGAAAATAAAGCTGAGGAAATCCTCCTGATTTTTTTTTAAAGCAAAAAGGTTAAAAATGTAATAAGAGAAAAAAAAAATAATTAGCTTAGAGGTACATTTCAGAAAATCCAACATTCAACTAGTCAAAGTCCCACAAAATAAAATGGGATAAAGAAAATTTCTCAGAACTGAAGCACCAAATTGCCAGACTGAAAGGCTCACTAAGTATTTAGCATTATGAGTTTAAAAAGTACCCATACTAAGGCATAATATGCAATTTCAGAACACCTAATATTAAGAGTCTAAAGCTGCCAGACAGGAAAATTACAGGTCACAAGTACAAACTCTAGAATCAGAATAGCACAGGATTTCAAAAGCAACAATGAAATCTAGAACAACAATAAATAAATGCATTTAAAAGTGCCTACCAGTCGGGCACTATAGCCCATGCTATGAGCCCAACACTTTGGGAGGCCAAGGTGAGAGGATTGCCTGAGCCCATGGGTTTGAGACCAGTCTGGGCAACTTGGTGAGACCTCATGTCTACAATAAATCAAAAAATTAGCTGAGTGTGGTGGCATGTGCCTGTAGTTACAGCTACCTGGAAGGCTGAAATGGAACGATCACCTGAGTCCAGCAGGTCGAGGCTATGGTGGCTGTGAACAGCCACTGCACTCCAGTCTGGGCAACAGAGTGAGATGGCAACTCAAAACAAACAAACAAACAAATAAACAAACAACAACAACCAAAAAAAAAAAAAAAAGGAGAGAGAAAGTGCCTACCTACAATTATATATCTAATTTAGGTGATGGAGTGAAATAGCAAAATAAACCCCTTTCAGTCAAACAGGTCTCAAAAAATTTACATCTCACCTTCCTTAAGAAGCTACGGAAGGACATATTCCTCCAAACAGGGAAGTAAACCAAGAAAGCAGCTAAGGGATCCAGGAGACATGAAAAGAACTTGAGAAATGGCCAGTGAGAAGGTGAAGTGAAATCCTACTAGGGCAGGAGTGAAGCCCTGGGTCTAGAGAATAACCAATGTGCTGTTATACTCTGAGTTGTGTTCTCCCAAAATTCATGTTAAAGTTCTAACTCAGACTGTGACAATATTTGGAGATAGAACCTTTAAAGAGGTAAATAAGTAAAATTGAGATCATATAAGCAGACCCGAAGTACAATATGACTGGTGTCCTTTTAAGATGAGAAAAATTTGGATACAGAAAGATACAGACAAAAAGACCATATGAAGACACAGGGAGAAGACAAGCCATCTATGAGACGAACCCACAGAAGAAACCAACCCTGCCAACATCTTGATCTTGAACATCTAGTCTCCAGAACTGTGAGAAAAATAAATTTCTGTTGTTTAACCCACCCAGTCTGTGGTACTGTGTTATGGCACCCCTAGAAAACTAATACAGCACCCAATCTAGAAACAAGGGTTCCAGAAAAAATTAAAAAGAATTCAATTTACTCATATTAAGAATTTTATAATGCTATCAGAGATTTGTGGGCTGAATTAGTAATTAATCCATAGGAAAATAGGCAAACAAATTAGGTTAAAATGAGAGGGAAAGGTGGTATAAGAAAGGAAGACCACTTTGGGAGGCCGAGTTGAGAGGACTGCCTCAGCCCAGGGGTTTGGGACTAGACTGGGCAACTTGGTGAGACCTCATCTCTACAATAAGTAAAAAAGTTAGCTGGGTGTGGTAGTGCACGCCTGTAGTTCTGGCTACTTTGAAGGCTGAGGCAGAAGAATCACCCGAGCCCAGCAGGTCGGCACTAGGGTGGCCATGAGTGTGCCACTGCACTCCAGCCTGGGTGACGGAGTGGGATACTCCAACTCAAAAAAAGAAGAAGAAAAAAAAAAAAAGGAACATGATCATTATACATGTACACTATAGCTTATGATAGTATACTATAGCTTATGATGAATATTTACCTAGCAAATAATGAAAAATTAATGATAAGTTATCAGGCTATAGAAGAGACCTGAGCTCTGAAAAGCTGCAACTATAGTTAAAATTTAAGAAATCTGGGCTCGGAGTGATGGCTTACACCTGAAATTCCAACACTTTGGGAGGCCAAGGCAGGAGGATTATTTGAGTCCAGGAGTTTGAGACTAGCCTGGGCAACAGAACAAGACCCTGACTCAAAAACAACAACAAAAGAATTGAACAAATCTGTTGTTTCTAAGTTTGCTTTCACTCCAATAGAGGGCAATTGATTATCTTCATGTTCTAACCCCTGGGAAAGGGGAGAAGCTATTCCACAAGGTCATTCCCTTAAACAGTGGGCCTAGAACTGCATAGATCTTCCTGAGGACAAGAGCAGAGGCTGACGGACAAAAGTGGCTCCAATCTTCAGGGACCCTCACCTCCTGTGTACCTTCCTCCTAAAAATACCTGTATAATGGTTCACTGTCCAGGAGTTGGTAACTGTGACCATCACAGGACCTGCTTTATAGATAGCCTCCATTGTAAAAACCTAAGAACGGTAGTTGAGATAATTTTCAAAGAGAGGCCACCCAGGCTCAGAACACATACAAAGAAGCTGTCTCATCAGCCCTGTGATGTCTCCTCCCAGAAACTGGCTCTGTGACGTGAAGGTAGTCTTGACAGCCCATGACATCGTCAGCCATTTGGCAGGCCCTAACCTCCTGCCCACTGAATTCTCTTTAAAAACCCTAGCCTCCAAATTCTCAGGGAGGTAGGTTTGAGAAGATCTCCTGTCCTCCTCACTGTAACAGCTGCATCAGTCTTGGTTTTTTTGGGCAGCAGGCATAAGAACCTGGTTGGGCTATAACTAATTTTGGGGGCTTATCTGGGATTGCTCCACATTGGGGTATTTGCCCATGGCTCACTGACTCCTGGCTGGTAGGGTGGATCCAGAGACATACCTAGGCAGCTGCCCAGTTTTTTGAACTGAGAGCGAGGCACTGTTGATCCACAGCTTTAAACTTTGTTACAGTAGAAAAATGTTTTTTGGACCTGGAAGACATCTTAACAAGTAAGAGTTCAATGCACTACCAACAGCTCCATTCCTTCTCTAGATCTGGCTGGCTCTCCCTACATAATAAGGAAGGTCTCTAGTGGCCTCTTTGGAAGCACTGAGCCCTTTGTAAGTCCTGGTTGGGTCTCCCTACATTGTAAAGGGAGTCTCTTGGGTTAGGGAGACTTCTCCCCAAATGGATGGAGAACAGAGACTTGTTGGGAAAAATACTTCTGGTCTGGTTCTGGTTTCAAAAAGGCATTTTAATTGTCTCTGGTTTATTAAATGTATGTATATTTACATTTGTGGAGCTTTGAGGAGCTGATGATAGATGCTCAGAAGGCCTAACTCAGGGTGACCATCTGCTCTTCTATCTTGCTTGGAAATCCCTGTGGGAGGTCATCCCTCACCACCTTGAGTGGATCAAAGCTGACAGGGACCAATGAGAGACAAGTTTAGATACTGAGCAGAGTGACCAATGACTGTGTTGTGTTTCTCAGCTGGAATGGGAAATGCTAATTCAGCTCCCCATACAGCCATCTTGGGGTTGCATCTTGCCAAATTAGGAGGCTTTTTCCTGTGATCCCAGGAAACAGAAAAGGATGATTTTTCTTTTTATAACATGGCTTCTCCTCTTCCTACCCTGCCCAGGTGTCACCAAAGCTGTTTGACTCTTCTGGAAGCAATAGGGAGGATAACATGGAAGTCTGACAAGCTGGCAAAAGGGTAACAGTTTCTTACCGTCAAACTCCCGGTTTCTCTCTCTGTGAACTCTAGTTGAGCACACTATAAAAATCCTTTTCTCTTTTCAAATGTAAGACCAATGAGAGAAAAGAGTTCATATGACATAATAATATCCTGGCTAGTTTTACACTTTTTTTTTTTTTGAGTCAGTCTTACTATGTTGCCCAGACTGGAGTGCAGTGGCGTACTCAGGGCCACTGTAGCCCTGACCTGCTGGGTTCAGGCGATCATTTCACCTCAGCCTTCCAAGTAGCTGGAACTACAGGTGTGTGCCACCACAGCCAGATAATTTCTTGATTTATTGTAGAGACAAGGTCTCACCAAATTGCCCAGGCTGGTCTCAAACCCCTGGACTCAGGCAATCTTCCTGCCTCTGCCTTCCAAAGTGCCAGGAATACAGGCGTGAGCCACCATGCCCAGCAGAAATCCTATTAAAGAGCAAAATTCAATTTAAAATAAAGCCAGCAGCCCCTTCAGGTCCCCTCCCACTGTGGGAGCTTTTCTGTCCTCTCAATAAATCCTGCTTTCTCAAAAAACAAAGTTAAAACCCTTTGTAAACTCAAAACTGTTTAGATTGCTTCTGGCAAAAGTCCCAGAGACTGCCCTACCCAGTAGTTCAGTAGATAACATTCTGCTCATTCACCATAGAGGCCTGGGTTCAATTCCTGACCATGAAATGCATCCTTTCTGGCTTGATATTTATGTGACTTTGGTCATTGATTGTTTTCCCTTCCTTGAACAGCTTTTTATTTCCTGTGTTCTGTCTGTGGAGACATAAAAGGTCTTTTGGTCTTTGGAGGAGATTAGTTGAGACACTGAGACCCTAGAGAATATGGCAGAATAAATGTGAGTTGCATTTAGTTTGTGGTTAACAAAATTTTCCTTTCTGTGATCTTTGGGATGATTCTGATCTTGTAAAACTGCTTGCCACCTCTTTGGAGGTACATCATGGTTACGTTATAACCATAGTTGAGGCACTTAGAAGGTTACATTTAGAAGAGAAAAAAAAAGTCAGAAAATGTCAGCTGTTTGTCCCGCCTAAAATCTCATAATGAGAGTTGAAGGTTTTTTTTTTAAAAGAGCGCTACAGTTAGAAATCAGCTTAATTAGAAGCTGATATTCAATTAGCTTCAAAAAGGGGGTTTGACCTTTATGCTTTTTCTTTTTGAATCCTGTTTTTGGGAATATTTTCAGCTGACTGAATCCTTTAAAAAAAAAGAGAAACTCATGTGCTTGGTTTGTTTGCTTCCTTTTGCCCTCCTTCCCTTTTGCCATCTTCAGTACCAAATAAAAACCATCTACAAAATACAGAAGGCTTCTAATGACTCTGACCCCTTAAACAATACAGCAAAAAGGCACCAGACACCCCTTTTTATGGTCTTCTGCTTTCTTGGGGGGAGCCTCAAGAGTAATGAGCAGGTTCTTAGGTCTAAAGGTCTGCTCTCTTTCGCATTGTGTTATCTGATCTTTTTGGGTTACCAGAAAATGCTTTATATAATTTGTCTCCATTTGTAAAGATGTCTGCCAAATCATGCATTTACATAATTCCATATATAAAATGTGCCAAAGCTGTCTTTATTGAGAAAAAATTTTGTCTAACTCAGAAGTTACCTAAGTGTTCCTTCAAATTATAGACTTTATTTATAAAGGAGGAAATAAACCACTAAATAGGGGAGAAAGATATAAAAAATTATGGATATGAAAATGTATTTTTAATAAAGTTTATAAAGAAAGCAGAATGCTTTTACATTAGTAAAGATTTAATTCTGAGATGAGAACTTCCTCCTTCAACTTATTTGTTAGTTCCTATAATCTTTTCCTCTGGCTCTAACCGCTTTTGTGGTCTGATGCTAAAATGCTTAGAAAAGGAATACTTTTTTCAAGTACGTCTTGGACACTTGGCTTTTTAGATATGTCTAAATTGTTCCATGAAACCGCAACACTTCTCATGCTGTTACTTGGAGTCATTTATTGCCCTATTTTAAGAGACAAGTCTTCTAGTTTCTTGTCTCATTTATGGTCTTGGACATACTATTTCTGTGTCTTATTAATTCAAGTACCCTTTTCATCAAGCTTGCCTTTCAGGTTTTTTTTTTCCTTTTTTTGGAGTCTCACTCTGTTGCCCAGGCTGGAGTGCAGTGGCACACTCACAGCCATGGCAGCCTCAACCTGCTAGGCTCACACGATCCTTCCACCTCAGCTTTCCAAGTAGCTGGGATTACAGGCATGCGCTAACCATGCCCAGCTTATTTTTTTATTTATTATAGAGACAGGGTCTCACCAAGTTGTCCAGGCTCTTCTCGAATCCCTGAGCTTAGGCAATCCTCTCACCTTGGCCTCCCAAAGTGCTGCGATTACAGGCATGAGCCACTGCACCCGGCCTTCAGGTTTTCTAAATGGGCTCCCCATTGGAGAAACAACTACATTGTAGAAGGTCTTTGTCTCTTAGTAAATGGTCTAATGTCAGACTTTACATTTTATCAAGATAATTCCTATGTTAGTGCCATTAGGTTTTTTGGGTTGTTTAGGAAAACTGTAGCTTTCTGTATTGCTTTAAAATTTTTTGATTACTGCTTTGATTCAATGAATAAGTATCATTCTGCAATGATCTGTGACTATGGTTTGATCAAATGTTCTGAACCTTTTTTGATAAATATCCTATTAACTAATCCTTGTGCTGTTACTTTTCTAGTCAGCTAAAACCTTGAGCTTTGGTTCCTGGGTCTGGACCCTTGTGTCAGAATAACAGGGTTTTCTTGGAGCACTAATTTGGTCTATAGTAGAAAATTATAAAAGGTTATAAAAAGTTTATAGAAATCTTACCTTATGACCAAATTAATTAAGATTTGTTTATAATGTCTTATTAAAATCAGCTTTAACATTAATAATACACTATATAAATGTAAAATTTGGTTGTCTCTTCTGAACAAATTTTCATGTAAAATTAATAAGAGATAATAAAAGACTTGTTCACTCTTGTTAGTAATCTACGGGGGGGCGGGGAATAAAGAAGAGACAGAAATGTTAGGCTCATTCTATCTTCACTAGGTCTTATGGTTTGAAAAAACAGAGTCTCCTCTCTATCAGAGAATAAAGGTCTTTTAAAAATGCTTATCAAGCTAAATAAATGACTATTATAGTGACCTGTGATCTTGAATGTTTTAAAATATTTGATATTTGACAAACTTTGAGTATTAAAATTTTGGGTTCTAAATGCAGTCTTTCTGACATTTTAAAACTTTTTTTGTTTCTGAATCTGAGTCTTACTCTGTTACCCAGCCTAGAGTGCAGAGGCACTCACGGCCACTGCAGACTTGACCTGCTGCGCTCAGGTTATCCTTCTGTTTCAGCCTTCCAAGTAGCTGGAACTACAGGTGTGTGCCATCATGCCTGGCTAGTTTTTTGACTTATTGTAGAGACAAGGTCTTGCCAAGTTGTCCAGGCTGGTCTCGAACCCCTGGCCTCTGCCTCCCAAAGTGCTGGGATTACATGTGTGAGCCACCGCACCTGCCTTAAAACATTTTTTGATATTAAGTTTCCTGAAGCCCAAAAGAGATATATTTGATAGGTTAGAATCATATAGGAGGCATTGTCAAATATGAAAGGATGCTTGTTACATCATGTTATTAGTCTAATATTGCATGAAATCCCTGTAATTCCAGTATGTTGAAGTATGTTACCAGTAATAATTAGGATTATGTCAAACTGTTTTTTGCCACAAAAAAAAAAAAAAAAAAATTCCGTTGTCAATTGTGTCTTGATCAGATTTAAGACTTTTATCATCCACAATTATTGTTTTACTTTAATTCTTTTAAGTAATGTTTTTACTTGAAATCCTTTATAACCAGCTATAGAACTCTGACAGATGCTCCTCACTGCAGGTTTCTGATAACTTGGAGATTGTGACAACATAGTTATTTGCATAAGTTCAAAAAGAATCTGTTTTATAACAGAATATAATTGGAGACACTGGTTATTTTACCAAGGCTTTGATGGGAATGCCATTTCAGATATGAGCAGACTGCTCTGAGGAATTGTGACTGAGATCTATAAAGAGCTGATAAAAAGCTACTCAGAAAGACTGCCCTTGTACCTTGTCAGTTTCTTTACAGGGCTCCTGCCCTGCAATGATTAAAGAAGGTCACTCATTTACAAGCCCAGGAACCCCAGGTTATTTTGGGACTTCGAGAAGAGAGGAATTTGGCCAATTCACACAGGTGTGTCTGCAGGCTCAGATAAATCCTTGGCTGGGCTATGTGCCCCTTGAGTATACTTTTGTTTATGATATAGGGTCAGACCCTCCTCTGGAAGGATGGGCCCATTGCTGTGTGAACTGCCTGTTTATTAGGATACTTTGTGACTCTTTTTATTAGGAGGGCTGTTTATTAGGATACTTTGTGACTCCTTTCTCTACCCGTTCAAATGATAAAAGTCCTTGATCATTTACTTGTACATGAGAAGAGGGCTACCAGGAAGATGCCAGGACACCTGTGGGCAGAGTCTGTTAGGGTCACTGGTCCCTAACTATGAAGTTTATGCACAGGGTGGGACCGTGCAATATTAAATGCCATCTGTTGCACCTAGATAAATACCTCAGGAGAAGTTGAATCCCCAACAGACAAAATCTCCCAACAAGCTGCATGGCTATACCAGGTCTTTACCATAGACCCAAAGTCTGACTGGTTTTCTGAGCTACTCTCACGAGTACCTCAAGGTGTTAAGTCAGTTACTAATGTCTATCGTGCAAATCTTGGGACTCCAGCCCAACACTTGCAAATACATGCAGACAATTGTAAAATAGTTTCTTTCCTCTTACCCTGAGCCCAACCCCAACCTCAACCCCAACCATGTTCCTTATCAGCAGAAGTTAGACTGGTCACTGGCCATTTTCCCTCTCATTAGCCCATACCTCAGAAATAAGGTATGCTCAAGTCCATGGGGGCAACTGAAACTGCCGATGTACATACCCTCACGGAAATTGGAACTGGCATCCAATTCCTGAACAAAACCCGAGCTAATGTTAACCTGTATTTGCAGCCGCTCCCCAGCACTAGCATGAACACCTCAGCTCCACCTCAAATCATCAGGCATTAGATTCTCATAAGGAGTGTGCAACCAAGATCCCATCCATGCACAGTTCCTAATCGGGTTCATGCT
>CAUYQG010256904.1:0-29551 GCA_963574415.1 Tarsius wallacei
CTCATCTCTACAATAAATCAAAAAATTAGCCGGGCGTGGTAGCGCGCACCTGTAGTTCCAGCTACTTGGAAGGCTGAGGCAGAAGGATCGCCGGAGCCCAGCAGGTCGAGGATGCGGTGGCCGGGAGCGGCCACTGCATTCCAGTCTGGGTGACGGAGTGAGACTCCAACTCAAAAAAATAAAAATAAAAATAAAAATAAATAAACTGCATCTTCAAAAGGAGAGAAGTGATTCTTTCTGTCTCATTTTACAACTGTTTTTCGAATTCAACAAAATATCTGAAATTCTAAATGCAAATAATATTTCAAATTCAGTATTTTTCTTTTTAAAAAAATGAATTCATGTTGATCTTAAGATATGTTGCTATCAGACAAACCTGCCTTTCCTAAAGTTTGTTCTAGGTGGGATGAGGACAAAAATAAAAGAAAAAAAAGCTGGAAAACCTTTGGTATTAAAGGGCTGTAAGCATGTTTGCATATCCTGGATTTTGGAAGAGAAATAGTAAATGAGAAGAAAAGGATACATTTGGAATTTGAGATTATGTGCTGATTCACAGAGAAGAATCTGAGAGGCAAACTACTTGCCAGGGTAAACAATTATCACAATCACACTAATGTTTTAAACCAGATTTTTGTTCACAATTCACATATAAGTGATGAAGTACTTGAGGGACTGACTGATTCATGTCTCTAGATGTCTAGCTACGGATAAAACATGGCCTACTACTGTGAGCTAGTTCTGCAGGACTGATTGAGACACAGAAGAGGTAGGTACCTGGATTGCTCACAGCTTAGTTGGGCGCCATAAAACACAAACAAGCGTTCATTCAATTACTCTTAAACAAGCATGCCACCGACTTCAGGCCAGGCCCTGTGATGGAGAGGTGAAGATAAGTAAAAAAACAAGTGCCTCCCTGGAAGATCTCACAGTCCAGTGAAGGAGGCAGACACATCAACAGATAATTCAAATGCAACCCTGTAAGTGCAATGATAGAAAGATACACAAACTGACAACATGGGGAGCAGAGTAGTTTCAGGACCAAGGATGAATGCCTAACTGTCAACATATGTCAAACACATGTCTGCCTTGGTCACAGCTACAACTCCAAAAGCCAGAGCGGTGTATAGCATAAAGTAGATGCTCAAAAAAATAAAATAAAATAAAATAAAATGGAAGCAGAAAAGGAGGTAGGGAGGGCAGGCAGAGATCTGCAGAAGGAGTTGGAGTTCAGTAGGGAGCATGACTCTGACAGAGGCCTAGGTTTGAGTGCACACTACATCACTGTGTAGCTAGGTACCAGGGCCCTCCATTTAACACCTCCAAGCCTCCGTGTGTCTTCCCATAGGCTTGTGGTAAGATAGCATGCACAGAAACGCCAGCAATGGCAATCTCTGCCCTGGGAAGACTCCACAACCTGCCCAAGCGCTTCCTTCTGCCCAGGGCAGGACCAGGAATTACACAGAACTACAGCAGTAGGAAATATTCTTTTTTTTTTTCCTTCCTTTTTTTCTGTTTCTTCCTTATCCTTTTCTAATCTTCCAGGAAAGCCTTTTCCCAGTGCCTACTCAGATGAGACTCACAGTGAATAAACCAAAAAGGAACTGGGAGAAAGAGAGAGGGGAGAGGGAATCCCCTGGCTAGCTATGGAGAGAGGAGAAGATCCTTTCCAGCCTTTGGAATGGGAGCCCTCAGTACTCCCAAACTGGCTGAAGAAGAAAAAGGTCTGAACCAGACACCTAACACGTTTCAGCTTCTGCCTGGTAACGCCGCTTTTCTGGTTTGCCTCAGATTTTTGACAGTTAGCCTGAGTTATATCATCCCCATCTCCCCATTTTAGTTTTCTTTACTAAATTAAAACAGTATGACACATTAACACTTGATCAACACAAAAGAAGTAGACTAAACTAGCTTTAACAGAATCTTCCAATTTCTTGACAAAATGTATGGTTGTGTGTTTATGCGTTTCTATATAGAGAGTTGTGAGTGCCTGTGAATACATGTGTATTTATGTACAGTCATGTGTTGCTTAACAACAGAGATACATTCTAAGACAGCTGTCCCCAACCTTTTTGGCATCAGGGACCAGTTTCATGGAGGACAATTTTTCAACAGATGGGGCTGGGAGGTGGGGGGAGATGGTTTGGGGATTCAAGTGCAAAACATTTATTGTGCACTTTATTTCTACTATTATGACATTGTAATATACGATGAAATGATACAACTCACTATTTTTTTAAAAAGGTATGGATGGAATTGGTAAATAAAATAATGGGCAGGCCACACGCAAACTTAAATGTCGGATTCTGACTTCAAGCCCACCACCAGATGAGTGGTACAATTGAAGTACATCAACTCACTTGCCAGTCACTGACTGGAGGCAGAGCTCAGGCAGTAATGCAAGCGATGGGGAGCACCTATAAATACAGATGAAGCTTCCCTCACCTCTGCTGTGCAGCCCAGTTCCTAACAGGTCACAGGCCAGTAGCCCAGGGGTTAGGAACCCTGTTCTAAGAAATGCATTATCAGGCAATCTTGTCATCACGTGAACATCATAGAACATACTTACCCCAAATTAATGGCCTAGACTACTCCATATCTAGGTTGTATGGTATCACCTATTGCTCCTAGGCTACACACCTGTACAGCATGTTACTGTACTGAATACTGTAGGCAACTGTAACACAATGGTATCTGTGTATCTAAACATAGAAAAGGTACAGTAAAACTATGGCATTAAAAATAAGAAAATGGCAACACCCGTATATGGCACTTACCATGAATGGAGCTTGCAGGACTAGAAGCTGTTTTGGGTGAGTCAGTGAGCGAGTGAGTGGTGAGTGAACGTGAAGGCCTAGGTTATTACTATACACTAATGTAGACAAACACTGTATACTTAGGCTACACTAAATTTATAAAAACATATTTTTATTTCTTTTTTTTTTAAGTTGGAGTCTCACCCTGTCGCCCAGGCTGAGTGCAATGGCACACTCACGGCCACCATAGCCTCGACCTGCTGGGCTCGGGTGATCCTTCCACCTCAGCCTTCCACATAACTGGAACTACAGGCACATGCTACCACGCCCAGCTAATTTTTTTATTTATTGTAGAAATGAGGTCTCGCCAAGTTGCCTAGGCTGTTCTCAAATCCATGGGCTCAGGCAATCCTCCTGCCTCAGCCTGCCAAAGTGCTGGGATTACAGGCTTGAGCCACCGTGCCCGGCCTTTTATTTCTTCAGTAATAAGTTAACCTTAATTTTCTGTAACTTTTTTAGTTTATAAACTTTTTAACTTTTTAACTTTTGACTCATTTGTAACAATACTTAGCCGAAAATACAAATATATTGTACAGCTGTATAAAAAATATTTTCTTCCTTTGTACCCTTATTCTATAAGCTTTTCTCTATTTTTTAAATTTTTAATTTTTAAAAACTTTTAAAACTTTTTTGTTAAAAGCAAAAAAACAAACACATATTATCTTAGGTCTACATAAAGCCAGGATCATCAAGATGTCAGTAGGCAATAGGAATTTTTCAGCTCCATTAATCTTGGGTGACCACCCTCATATATGAGATCCCTTGTTGACTGAAATATCCATCGCTGTGTGGCACATAACTGTGTGTACATATATTCACACACACGCATGTTGTTTAAGTAAGTGTGCATTGGAGCATGCTTCTATATAAATATAAGTTTGCCTTCTCGTGACTGAAGGAAGTGTGACAAAAACCAACCACCATGTTCACAGAGGGGAGGGAGGAAGCATCCACTGTGTGTCTATCTCAGAAACCTGCAAGTTCAGCCTGTATAAACAACCAATGATGAAGAAGCTCTTACATCTCCAAGAAGACCAATGAGGCAGGAGGGTCAATTTGCGTCTATCTCAGAAACCTGCAAGTTCAGCCTGTACAAATAATCAGTGATGAAGAGCCATCACATTTCCAAGAAGACCAATGAGATAGAGCTCGAGGTACTCAGACTCCCTGTGAGTGGGACCTGGGCCACTAAGAAATCTTTCCCCCTTTCTAAAGAAAAACTTCCCTTTCATTTAACCAGGAGAGCTAGAACCGTTCAGAGGGTAGGAAACAGAGGACCCAGAATGCTGAAGCTCCTGTCCCTGAAATTCTGGGGCAAGGAACTGCCAAAGTTCACTGTCACTCAACTCCACAGGCCTTTATCTAGAAGCAGCTATGTCGAAACCCCAGCACTCAGAGCTGGCTTCTCCTAACACTGTCTTATATGTGTTTTACAACAACCCAAAAAAACCATCAGGTGTTATTGCTTTCCTATTCAGGTGAGGGATCTAAGACCGCAAGATGCTGATGGGGTCCAAGGCAGGCCCCAAAATGGATCAATGGAGATGCCACAACCTTGCTGTCTTCATAACATGAATCTGGCTTTAAAGTACAAGCAGAGTGAGAAGAACCTGAGCTCTCCAGTTTCAGCTTTCAGTTCATCCTCTGGTCTCAGAGTAAGCTGTAAGCTCAGTAAATATAACAAGAAAAAGAGGAGTGACTTGTTCTACGTCTCACAGAGCACAGGCAGATAAGATCTCATATGTGCCTGCATAATCAACATTTTGTATACCTAACCCTGAATTGTAGCCCACATCTTCATAATAATAATAAAAAGGAAAAAAAAGGGGGAAAAAAGATCCTATATGTGATCATTATTCAACACCATTCTCAAAGGCTGGGTAGCTGGTTTCTGGTCATCAACTCTCCTAGCAAACATCATCTCCTCTTCCCTTCCCCTTGTCCCAACGGAGTTTTTTCACTGCCTTAGGCATGTCCCCACTGTTCTCTGAGTAATCCCTCTACTGCCTGCCTCTCTGGAAGACATCAAGATCCATCTCAAGAATTAGCTCAAGCCCAATCAGTCAACCCCTGAGGACCCTCAGAGTATACTTAAAGCTCTCTTTACTACATCTGTTATCCAGGATCTGGCCAGTTTTTTGCCTCTTCGTCCTCACTGGAAGCTGCTTGCCCAAAGACCCAAGCCTAGACTTCCCCATATTCTTCATCACTGTGATACCCATACCACCACCAAGTCTTCGACCTTGGGAGTTAAATCACAACAGATATTCACATGACAACATTTCCTGGGTATCAGTGAGGTCACACGCAATAAAATGGAAGTAGGAACTGGATTTTAAAGACAAATAGTAAGACACGGTCTCGCTCCCAAAGAATTCACAATCTAGTAAGGAAGATGGAGAGAGAAATGATTGTTTGGATTTGCTGAATCATTTGCCACTGGAATTTGTGATTGGGAGTTGGAAGGGGTAGTGACCATGAAGATGATAGTCTATTTCCTGATACTATCTCAAAGGATAGAATGACCAGCTGACTTTAATGAGGTGGAAATTTAATAAGGATAAATGTCAAGTCATGCATTTAGGTCCAAAAAAAAAAAAAATCAATTCACTAGTATAGGATAGAGACGATCATTTGAGAAAGTCTTAAAGGATTGGGTTGCCCACAAGCTCAGTGACTCAGTGTGATGAGGCCCTATAAAAGCTAACACAGTATCAGGCTGTCCTGATTAGAAATACTGCATTCAGAGTAAGGAGAGTATCTCAAATCTGGATCCCAGCAGCTGTAAAGAGATGATTAATGGCCAGAAGTGAGTACATTTTAAGAGAGCCAACAGGAGCACAAAGCCACATCCTAAGAGGAGTGGGGGTGATGAGACTGAGAATGAGTCATTTAGAGGGCTAGGAGAGTTATTTTCAAGCTAGAGTCTCAGGCTTTACTTTTCCATTTCTAAGGATAGATAGCAGAGATCTAGCTAAGACAGACATTAATGTGAGGATATTTATTACAACATGATTTATAATTGCCAAAAGATGGGAGGGAACAAGGAAGCTATCTGACAAAGGTAATACGTTACATATCCTGTTGTCAAAGTATGTTATTATTTGTAATATTATAAATATTTATTGATATGAAAGGTTTTAATAAAATTCTACTTACTGGAAAAAGGCACTTATAAAATTTGATGCAAATAGTGTAGTTCATTTTGTGAAAAAATACACAACAACATACACACGCATCAAAAACTGTACTGAAAATGGTCTGGAAGACTATATAGTAGTGTGAAACTAACACTAGTTATCAGAGCTGTGAAATCACAGCTAGTTCTAAATTTTAGTTTTTGCTTCTCTATATTTTCTCAGAATTTCACAATGAACATATATTGAAAATCTGGTAGGAAAAATTATTTTAGAATCTTCAAAAGAAAATACATAAATGGGTTAAGCAGATGACACAAGAAATTAGCTTATGGAATCAGCTCCAACTGGGGTGGCGGTGGAGAGGATTCAGATTAATGGGTCGAGATTCTAGGAGTTCAACATAAAAGTTCAACATAAAAGTAAGGTCTATAAGTGCAATTAACAGCCTTTTGTTGTAGCAAGCTCTCCATCAAAAGATCTGCACCTTGAGGATGCATTAGAACTATTTAGAAATGCACTGAAGGAGAAGCCTCCATGGAGGCATGGAACACAGGGTTAGATTTTCCTGAGTGATCTTTAAGGTCCCCCTAATCTATATAAACTTCAGTTCCTTAAATGTTGCTTGAGCCATCCCTGCTCCAGAAACCACAAACCACAATATCCTTATTTCTCTCAAATAAATTCAAATCCTTAAAATCCTCAATCCACCTTTTTTTATGTTTGAGTCAGGGTCTCACTCTATCACCCAGGCTGGAGGGCAATGGCATGATCACAGATCACCACAGTCTCAATCTCCTGGACTCAGGCAATCCTCTCACTTCAGCCTCCTGAGTCTGTAGTCCCCTGGGACTACAGGTGCATGCCACCACACTCAGCTAATTTTTTTTTTATTTTTGTAGAAACAAGGTCTCGTTATGTTGCCTAGGCTGGTCTCGAACTCCTGGGCTCAAACAATCCTTTTGCCTCGGCCTCCCAAAGTGCTGGGATTATAGGCATGAGCCACCATACCCATGCTTGATCAAGTTTTTAAGACCTCCCTCTCTGCTGTCTCATCAAATCAGGGCCAAATGGAGTACAGTTTAAAAAACAAAAAATAAACATACCACACAACTGGGAATCAAAGTTTCAAATCCCAGTGGTACCATAGGAAATAATATACCTTGGACAAGTCACTTAATCTCTAAGGAGCCTCAGTCTCCTCAACCATAAAATGGCAATAAATTCATATATTCTCACAAGGTTCTGCTGATAATTCAAGATAAAGCCTATGAGAGTATTTTGTAAATAATAAAGTGCTATAAAGTAAGAGATGATTTACTCCTCTGTGACCATCCCCACACCATGACTAGCACACCTCAGCTACTTCAGAAATGTTTTATGAGTGATAAATGAGTCCTGTTTGACTCAGTATGAAGATGCACCTGATACAGGCTTGCTAACATGTAGTAATGAGTGCTAACAAAACAGGAGGGACGTTGTGGCCACATATGTTTGGTTGGGTCCAGGGACCTCGAGTAATACAAAGTTAAACTGGATGCCTTAACGCCAGACATCGCAGGACCTCTCAGGGCTGTACTGTGAATCTGCAGCATGTAAATAAAATAGGCAACACATCTCAGCACTACTCAATCAGGCAAACCCTTTTCTCAAGACATATCATAAGAGAAGTTGGCCACATGTCTTGAGAAATAGGAACCCAGTGCATTCTCTAGCATGAGAGCATCTCAGAAGTTGTATGGCCAACCATCAGAGAAGCATAGGGATGCCACTGTGGAAGCAAACACAACTTTAATTCCAAGATTCCATGATTCCACCCTGTGGCTTGAGCACTGCCTCCACGAGAAAGCCCTTCACACCTCAAGTTTTGCCTCATCTGTTTATCATGCCACACAGTATAATAATGAATGGCATTTCTCCCATTTATAAGGATAAGTCTTGATCTCCACCAAGACTACAAATTTTTTCGAGATGAGGATCAAGGCTTCTTTCTCCACAATCCCTAGTGCATGCTGGGAAATTACTAAAGACTTATTGATGACTGAAACCTAACAGAACCCTGCTGCTTAAAGGGTAGCCTATGGACCAGCGCTATTGACATCACCTGGGAGCTCCTGAGAAGTGCCGATTCTCAGATCCTGTCCTAGGTCCATTGAATCGGAATCTGTACTTTAACCAGGTGCCCAGCTGATCCAGGAACACAAAGAATGTGATGCTGATGCTGCTGGTCTAGACTGCCCTCAGGAAGCAGGGGATGGCCTGGGGGATTCTCATCCATGTGACCCGAAAGCCTGGAAAAGGGCCTCAGTACATCCACTCATTGGCTCATTCAAGAATGACCTATTATGTTCCTACATCATGCCAGGTACTTTTCCAGGCACCAAGTCCTGTGCTAGCCAGGTGTCACTGAATGGCAAGGCTCCTCTCATATTAGGGAGAATCACTCATTCCAGCTGCCTGCCCCAAGAATTCAGCTAAAAACCATGTTGAGTGCCTCTAAATTACAGCTAGCCAACCCTGAGCCAGCTCCTCAGATGCTCTGCAGGTGTCAGGGCTGCTGTCTCCTCACAGAACATGCGAGAAACCACCCGCACAACAGCCGTGGCCAATGACGACTGGGCAGAGCCCCTTCATATTTCTGCAGGTGCTACATTCCAAAAGTGTTTCTTCTTACAAAGCATGGCAAGAATTCTACACTCAGAGAAGAAAAGAGGTTAAAGAAGGGCCTTATTTTTCCCTGGGGAGAGAAGAGACTAAAACCTCTCACAGAGAGGTTTACATTTTTAAAATGTATTTATTTTATCAGCCACATGCTTGCAAGTCAAACATCTTCTCGAAGACATTTTGCAGACAGAGACATTCTGGGAACACACTGGAGGCAGCCTATTTATCTACTGCTATTACAAAACTAGCCCGAAGGGATGAGTATCAGATGCTATCTCCCATTGAAATGACTGTCTGCCTGCCTGCCTGCCAACTCTGTGCCAGGTCACAGCTACCTTCTGCCCCTCAGATACCCCCTGCTCAGCCCTGCCAAACTGCCTCTGCCCTACTGATCCCCTGAGAGCCTATTAGCCCAGGTCACTCTCTATCGGGGAGGACTACTATTTGCTCCACCTCTGAAGTATATAAACTAGCCATGAAAAGTGTAATTAATATCCAGGTGCAACATGAATATCGAACACCACCACAGCACTGGAAACTCCCAGAGGCTGGCAGAATCCAAGGTAAATACATATCCTCAGTCTCACTTGGAAAAGGGAATCACAAGAAAGCACACTCCAGTGAGCTACACCAGTTCCTTATCTCTCTCCTTTGCTGTCCCAAATCAAGTCATCCTTTGAGTCACAGGAGTTGGCAGATAGGTCCCCCACAGTTCTAGGCTCACCTCTACCATGGCCTGGTCATACTATGTTCCCTTGAGGACAGAGGCAGGGTCCTGCTCATCTCAAAACCCAGCAGGTACCTGACACATGCAGGTTTTCAGGAAATGGTGAATGCCAATTCATTCATCAAGCATTTAATGAGTGCCGAGTTTCAGGAATACAATATGAAATACATGAAGATTAAAAAAAAAGAAATGGATATTCTTTGTTGGCCTTTTGAAACTAAACAAAACAAGGAACAAGAAATATGAACGCCTGGATAAAAACTTCGATGGAAGGAGTGAGGGAATTCCTGAGGCAGACCAAGCCAAGTTCAACAGAAAAGGAATTTTCTTATCCCCGGCATCTCACACAGATCCACCCCCAGTCTGTAATTCATTCTGTCCTGAATCCATTTCCCACACACCGACCTCCTATTTTGTAACTGACCAGGTTTCTTGTCTTTCTTTTGAGATATCAGTGCACAGTACAAGATATATGGTCTTAATCCTAAACTGTTTTATACAAAGAATCACAGCTCACAATGGCATGGGCTTTACACTCAATATTTTTAGAAAATGTTTTTCCTAGGCATCCTGGCTTTATTCTCAACCGTGGCTGTGAAGTGGGTGTTAGTTAAGGGGATGTCAGAGACAGGGCACAGAGGTTCAAAGAGGCAAAATGCCAGCCACAGCTATGCCCCCAAGGCCCACAGGAATCGATTCATACCCCTTCCTTCTAAAACCCCATCTTGCATCACCAGTCCTCCCCAGGTCACTCCCTCCACCCAGCCTCACCACCCACAGATATACTGGAGCCATGTGCATCATTCTATATTTTCTAGAAGCCTCATTTAAAAAGGTAAAAAGAAACAGGTGAAATTAATTTCAATAACTTATTTTACTAACTCAATGCATCCAAAAGTTACTGTTTCAACCTGCAATCAATATATAAACAAAATCGTTAATGGCATACCTTACATTCCTTTTTTCCATACTCAGTCTTCAAAATCCAGTGGTCACTGTATACTCATGGTGCACGTCCATGTTGACTAGCCACCCCCCAGGTGCTAAACAGCACACATGGCTGATGGCTCCCCTAACACACAGCTCAGGCCTAGAGTAAGTATTTCTTACACATGTGGGAGCCTAACATCTGTTGTCTGCAAGCATGCAAAGCCCTTTTACTGGCACCGATTTCAGTTGGATTTGAGAATTATGAGGTCCCAGTTTTCAGCTGACATAGGTTCTCTTTTTTTTGAGTCGGGGTCTCACTCTGTTACCCAGGTTGCAGTGCAGTGGCATGATCATGGCTTACCGCAGCCTTGACCTCCTGGGCTCAGGCAATCCTTCCACCTCAGCCTCCCAAGGAGCTGGAACTACGGGCACTCGCCATCATGCCCAGCTAACTTTTCTTTCCTTTTTTTTTTTTTTTTTTGGCAGAGACGACGTCTCACTATGTTGCCCAGGTTGGTATCAAACACCTGGCCTCAAGCCATCCACCTGCCTTGGCCCCCCAAAATGCTAGGAATACAGGTGTGAGCCACCACATCTGGCCAGGTTCTCCATTTTGCCAATGACTTTCAGCAGCATACTTCAGTATCACTGTCAGTACCACTCCTTCAAGGAAGCCTTCCCTGACTGCCTCCCCCAACTCCCACAGTTATGTGTCCCCTCCTCTATGCTCTAATGCACCCTGACTTCACTTGCCAGCCCTAACATGCCATACTCGTGTCTATTTGGCTGTGTTAGCCACTATTGTATGAGCCTTTAAGACAAGACTGCCTGTTTCATTCACAGTCTAAGCCTCATCTCCCAGCCCAACACTGGCTCAATAAATATTTGTTGGATGCATGGCTGGATGGTTGAATAAATGAATGGAATTCCTCCCCACAACACATCTATCACTTTGGGCCACAGTTTCCTCATTTGTAAAATCTCCATGGTTCCTTCTGGCTCTGAAAGTCAATAAGGCCATGCACACTGATTTTGCCTTGCTTACACCCAGGTGAGAGGACATTAGTACCTCCTTGCAACACCCAGCTCGACCAGGAATCTGAAACAGGAAGGAAAACTTCTGAGACGATACTTCAGAATTTATTTCTCTGGACCAGAGAAAATCTTCTGCTTTTAAGACTCCAGAAAGTATCCTGTGAACTTCCTGCTATTCTACGGAATGACAGAGATGTACATATTCTTTCACAAATTTTTTAATTTTAAAAATCTGTTTGATACACATTATTTCACGTAATTGTGATTCATGTGATATTTTGTTATATGCATGAATTTGTAATGTTCAAGCAGGGCATTTGAGGTGTCTGTCACTTTGAGTATCATTTCTATGTGCTACAAACAATTCAGGTCTTCTAGCTACTTTGAAATCAACAATACACTATTGTTAACTACAGTCATTCTACTCTGCTGCTGAACTCTCTCACACAATGCTTCAAGAGTTTATCTGACCAGCCGTTTATGTATTTCTTATTCGAAAAAGTTTCACTTTGTCCTTAATGAATGAATGTCATAAAAAAATCATAAGATCAGGTTTTAGACTCTAAAGTCCAGGTTTTTATCACCACTACCTTTCCAACAGCTAGTGCTAGATCGTGGACATGTTATGTAACCTCTGTGCACCTCAACTTCCTCATCCACTAAATGGGGATAATAATATATCCAACTCACAGAGTTGTCTTAATGCCAGAAAGCCTTATAAGCTGTAAAGGGCCAAACCAACGTTAGTAACTGAGTAAACCATTTCTTCTGTAGCATGTCAAACAGGGAGACAGAGCTACCCACAATCAGCATAGCTACTACCAAGACCCAGGTCTGGAGAACTCAAGCAAAGGCCAGACAAAACCCATGTGTACTCCCAGGCTAAGGTCAAACAGGCCCAGAATCCACAGCCTCATAAAGCAAAACCTCCAAGGTGATGCTCAGGATCAAGGCCGGGAGCAGCCTCACCAGACGCTTGCCTGGCAGGTGGGGAAGGCTGCTTACTGGAGCACAAAGGATGCACACAAAGGAGCCAGCCTTCGGAGGAGGAGGGGTGAGGGGAGTGACCAGGAGAGGCTGGGGGTTCCCATCCCAGAGCAGGGGCCCCACTGAGCAGAGCTCCTCTCCTCACTTAAGCCAGACTAGGGAGCTGGGGCAACAGTTTTGTGGCCTTTTCTTTTTTCCTCCTACAGAGTGTCACAGGCTCTTGAACTTTCGCAAACGGGTTCTGCCCATTTTGAACAGGAACTAGGCTTGCGTGTACGCGTGCATTTTATGATTTCAGAAGAAAGCGCTTGCGTTTGGAGAATGAGTCATCAGCACTCCTTGTCAATTTGCCAGCAGCCTGCCCCTCTTCATTACAAACCTAAAGATAAAAGCTCTTGCACTACATTAGCTGGCATACGCCTCCACAGACCGTACAAATAAATTAATTGTGCCTCATCTCAAACAGCCAAGAGGTGTGCGGGAAGGGAAAATGTACTCCGGCTTGTTTCATTAACAAATTAAACTGAAATAGAGCCTCAACCATTCTCTTATGCATAAAGACCCAACTACTCTGCCAACATCAGATACTCCTAACATGCACCCCATGGGGCTGCACTACCCAGAGAGAGAGCCCATGAGCTCAAGAAACTATGTCCACACCCAGGGAAGTGTGAGTTCTTTAGCCTTTCCCTGATCTTTGTCGGAGGAGGGGGCAGCATGACCTCAGCAGCCACTGTAAGGCTGGACTTGGGCTTTGCATCACCATGAAAGGGGCTGGGGAAAAAGAATGGTCCGTCAAATGCTGGGCGCTACTGCAAAGGGAGTGTGTTTCAATCATTTACCCCAGGTAAACAAGCCAGGTCAGTGGCCACGGTATGTACAGCAGAGTAAAAGGGTTTGTCATCAAGCAAACTCTGTCATACTGAGGATGGCGAGCATTCCAGAAAGAACAAAGTTATTCAAGACCAACTTGAAAAACAAGTCAGGCTTCCCTGCACCACAAGCTAATATTACATCCTCAAACACACCTTTCTAAGATTTCCTGGGAGATGTTTGCTTTTGCAATGCAGTTTACAGGCAATTTGTTACAACGCTGTGATTTTCTATATCTTCATTCTGTCCTACATAATTTAGGCAACCTATGTTCTATAAGTTGAAGGAACATGACTAAAAGCTGAACCTTTTATATTCTATCTCCAAAGAGACAAAAACAATGCTTAAAGGGCAGGAGGGACACAGGAAATGGGGGGTGGTAGAGGGAAAGAACAAAGGAGAATCTATAAGGAAGGGAGCAAAAGTCCCTACGCCCTCCAAACAGCCCCCTTTTATTAACTTGTGACCTGAAAGGAAGTTAAGATCACAAACAGTTCACCCAACCATAAAATATGTCCAAAGTATTTATTATGCAGATGGTTCTAGGTTTGATTTTTGTTAGTTGGGTTTGCTTTTTTAACTGTAAAATCCAAGAATCTGAAACATTCTACATAGAAAATGTGACCTCAACCAGTTAGGTCCTGAGTGTAAGAAAACCAAAAAAATGAAATATCTAAAAAGAAAAGAATGAATAAAGTCATACTCAACCTTACCATAATCTAAGAAGTACCAATTAAACAATGACGCACCATTGAACCAAACCTTTGTAAAAATTATAATATCTAATGCAGGCCAAGATGTTGAAATCAGTACCTTCATACACTACTGGTGGCATTGTAAACTAGTACAACCCTTTTGGAAAGCAATTTAGCAGCATCTATTGAGAACCAAAAAAATATTTGTGCCCTTTAACCCGAAAATCCTGCTCCTGGGAGTTCACTCTTAGGAAACAGTCTACAATACGGATGAAGCCATATCCCAAAGTATTACTTATAATAGCACAGAACTATAGGAGAAAAAAAAAATCAAAATGTCCAATAGTAGATGAACGGTTAAGTAAATTCAGCCTGTGGGATGAAACATTGCAAGAACATTTAAAAATCATCCTGAAGACTACGCAACCATTTGGAAAGCGTTTACTTAAGGTTTACTGAGAAGAGCAGAATACAAAATTGAGTCTACATATGATTACAGCTATATATAAATATGCCTGCATACAGACAAGGGCTAAAAGTTAAAATGAAAACAGTTGTGTAGGGTGGTGAGCTTGTGGATGAACTTTTCCTTTTTTGTTTGATTTCTTTTATTGTGGTTACAGTATTTTCTCGTGAAATAGAAAGAAATCACAGGGTGTATATGCAGCAGCTCAACTCACATCAAAGAATGAATCAGAAATCTGGAAAACCAATGCAGATGTTATTTTTTAGCATGGACCAATACCTAGCCCTAGAGTCTCTATCCCATGCTCTGCCTGGGTCTTTCTAGCCACATCTCGCAGCATTACCAACCCAGCAAAGCAGACTGACAAGGAAAGGGATGCTCAGAGAAACTGGACCATCTGCCCAAGGCTGCCAACATCGGGCTATGGGATGATGGAGACAGGATGAGACTTCAGGTCTGTTCTGCCCCAAACCCCTGGCCCATCCTGTCCACTGTAGCTGCTGCTGCTTCTTTTTTTTTTTTTTTTTTTTTTTTTTTGTGAGTTGAAGTCTCACTGTGTTGCCCAGGCTGGAGTGCAGTGGCACGCTCACAGCCACTGCAGCCTCGACCTGCTGGACTCAGCCGATCCTTCTTTCTCAGTCTTCCAAGTAGCTGGAACTACAAGTATGCACCACCACACCCAGCTAATTTTTTTTATTTATTGCATAGATGAAATCTTACCAAGTTGCCCAGGCTGGTCTTGAACTCCTGGGCTCAGGCAATCCTCTCGCCTCTGCCTCCCAAAGTGCTGGGATCACAGGTATGAGCCACCACACCCAGCCCCACTATAGCTTCTAATGCCTGGGTCCCTTCCCTCTCTGGGAAATAGTTTCCTCCTTAACAAAATGAAGAGGTAAAACTTTCTTCCAGCACTCTGTGAATATGATGCTTTCATCCACGTGTGGTTCATAGACCACCTGCAACCAATTCACCTGCACTGCAGGTTGAGTCTCAGATAATTGGCCACAGCCCAGACCTAGTGAATCTGAATATCTGGGAGTCAGGCACCTGAATCTGAAATTAACCTGCCTCCCAGCCAACTCTTATGTGCAGGGATATTTGAGAAGCATTGGTCTAAGAAACATGCAAACGTCTGCCAAACCCAAACACAGAAACGCGTATGTCCATCCCCCTACCATGCAGAAAAACCTGCTGGATGAGAGATGAAAGCATATTTAGAGGCTTGTACTTGCTCCAATAAATGCTCTAATGACCCCAAAGAGAACATTTAAAATGGAAGGCCAGAAGACAGTGATCTACATTTCCCAAGCCACTTTTTTCCAGTGATATAAGTCCTGGGCTAACAGACATCATCCAAGTTCACATGCCCCATGCTTACATAATGCTGGGAACATAAGAGTTGTTCAGAAGTATTTGTGGAAAGGGTGAATGAATTAGTGAGCTACTAGACAGTATCTGAATCCAACTACATTTGGTATTTATTTCATTTGTCTGCTTATTTGTCACAGCCTTCTCTCCCCTCAACTACAGGTTGGCCCCATGACATGGGGTGTGGGATATGCACAGACCATCCCTCTTGTCCCACACAATGGCTCCAGCTGCTAGAACAGCATCTGGGATACCGCAGTCTTGTCAGTAGTGGTTGAATAAGTGAATAGTGGGCATTAGTAAGAGCCCGAAAAAATGTGGGCGCTCCTAGACCCGGTATTCTGATAAGTAAATGGATGCTGTTCCTACAGGAAGAGGGAACAAGAAATCAAGAGGAGAAGCTTCCTTCCTGGGTGTGCACCATGGACTGATTCAGGCGCTCCGCATTCACCCATCCTCGGGTGAATCTCACAACTACCCTGAGCGGAGCCTTGTAATTCACAACCAGGATTAAAGGGTTTGCCAATACACCAGGCAGTCAATGAGAGTTTCGACTCAAAACCACATTCGTTATTCAGGGTGATGAGAAATAAAAAATAAGAAAATAAAAGAGCCTGGCACGGTGGCTCAAGCCTGTAATCCCAGCACTTTGGGAGGCCAAGGCAAGAGGACTGCCTGAGCCCAGAGGTTCGAGACCAACCTGGGCAACTTGGTGAGACCTTGTCTCTACAATAAATTAAAAAAAAAAAAATTAGCCAGTTGTGGTGGCGCATGCTTGTAGTTCCGGCTACTTGGAAGGCTGAGGTGGAAGGATTGCCTGAGCCCTGCAGGTGAGGCTGCGGTGGCCATGAGCATGCCACTGCACTACAGCCTGGGCAACAGAGTGAGACTCTGACTCAAAAAAAAAAAAGAGAGAGAGAGAATAAAAGAAATAGAAGTATAACCCATAAAGGATGCAAACCCAAGGTACTCACAAGATCCAAGATGCTGAGTGAGTTAACTTTGAGCAGCTTCCCACAAGAGGTGCCTGGGCTGACCTCAGATAGGGAGTCACACTTGCTGAGCTGATGACTGTCCCTTTAGCATGGGGATGCTGCAAAAGCACCTTGGTACCTTGGGGCCCATATCTTTTCCTTAAAGCAATAATGGTAGTACCGATGCCATCCCTCCAATTACCAGCAGTGGCCAACAGCACTTCAGGAAAAAAGAGGCTTTAAACTCAGACCACCTACAGGCTTCTATTGGTTATCACTACTGGGCACCCTTCAGAGCACCTCACAGTCTAGTCAAGAGTTGACTTTGGCCGGGCTCAGTGGCTCAGCCTGTAATCCCGCGCCTTGGGAGGCTGAGGTGAGTGGATTGCCTGAGCCCGCGGGTTCAAGACCTGCCTGAGCAACTTGGCGAGACCTCATCTCTACAATAAATCAAAAATCAGCCAGGTGTGGTAGCGCGCACCTGTAGTTCCAGCGACTTGGAAGGCTGAGGCGGAAGGATCGCCGGAGCCCAGCAGGTTGAGGCTGCGGTGGCAGGGAGCAGCGACTGCACTCCAGTCTGAGCGACAGAGTGAGACTCCAACTCAAAAAAAAAAAAAAAAAAGAGTTGACTTGGTCACTCATAAGCGGACCCTGAACATTTACCATAACACAATAAGATAGGGGTTGGCAGTAGCAGGATACTGCCAGGGTAGGGGGTAGAGGAGCACATCATCAATAAGAGTACCTGATCTCAAACCAGGCAAAGTGGGGACCAAAGGGAGGCCCAAATTTTATCTGTATGATGTCCACTTGTATACCTAATCCTGAATTGTACCCCACATATTTAAAATAAAATATATTTTTTTTCTTTTTTTTTAGAATTGTTAACCAGTAAATCAGTCTATCTTGGGCAATTGGAGTAAAATATATATTTTTTTAAAAGAGTTGGCTTGAAAACAAAACTAGTGTGGATTCAAATCCTGTCTTCACCATTTGCTGACTGTGAGACCTACATCTCCCACTCCTCAGTTCCCTCATCTGTAAAGTCAGATAATAAGTTTCACCTCACAGAGTTGCCTTGAGAATTAAACAACGCACTTAAAGGACTCACCAGGGGTCTGGCACACAACAAAGCCACAGTGAATAATACCTGTGGCAGCGGTTACTACAAGTATTGTAAAATCTGATCTGAACACTAGGAGTTTCCCCAGTTCACAAGCACACAGTCTTATCTACTCGTCTCTGTGTTCTGCATTCTACTAATTTTTTTCCCGTTCCACATAAAAAGCTCCGTGTATTAACATGGGGCCTATACTTGTTATTTTTAATAGGCACGGAGTAAGTACCTATTCCTCTCCCTAGGGATCTACCTTTTTAATGATTTCCACATTAGATTTAACATTAAATGCAAATTGATCCATAAAGTAGTCTAATTAGAAATTAAGTATGCCATAGACATTATCCATGACTTAATTAGAAGAGCAACATGATATAATGAGATATGTCCCTTACTAGGAGGAAAGAGGCCAGGGCAAGAGCGCCAACCAGCCAATTACTGGCTATGAGATCTGCAAGCCCACTTAGCCTGTCTAGACCCCCACAGAACAAGAAATCTGAATTCTGAGGTCCCGAGGTCCCTTTCAGTAAAGAAATATATCATCCAAGGTACTTCAGTAACTACTGATGAAGCAGGGGGCTCCCACCACGTCCTCAAGGCGTTTACAGAAGAGGGAAACCACCGCCTGTTCCATTCCACCCTTTTCCCACACACACCCTGGTTTGCAAAGTGGAAGCGTTCGAATTTTCATATATCCTTGACACCTGGACGTTCCTCTCACTCGGCCCTCCCCTCTTTAGGAGGGCTATGTCCTCAATGTTTCTCTCCCAAAGCATAATTTTCAAGTCAGAGTCTTAGGGCTCTTAGCTCAAGACTGTATAGCTGGCCAAGCCCTGTGCAGTTTGAACCAACACCCCTAACCCCAACTCCAACCTTTGGCTTCTCCCAGATCAAATTCTGAAAAGGCTGACAAGATTCATCTCAGCACTGCCTGCCATTTGCAGTGCAGAAAAATCCTAGCCTCTAGCCTAGTCATCTGATCCCCCCGCCCAAAAAAAAAACTGGAAAGGAAAAGGGGAGAGACGGGAGATGTGTGGAAAAGTCATTTGGAATTAAGCACGGAGCACAGTATCTAAGAGAGGGGCGCACAGTGTGTCTGGGGACTGTGGCTGAGCTGCCTGCACTTGATAAGGCCTGAAGCTCATCAGGGGAGAGGCTTCCCTCTCATGAAGATAACAGGACAGTATCTCACCCTCATTAATGTGTGTGAGAGACGTCTTCCCGACCTCCCACTAGGAGACAGGAACACTGGAGAGGACACAGCCACTTCCACAGGATGTGGCCACCACAATCCCTCATCCACTGGGCAGAGGCAAAGATCACCAGGTACCATCTATCACCTCCTCAAGCTGCTATCTTGTGGGACTCTGGTCAGGGTGAGCTACACTGGGGCTACTACACTTGGTCAAACCCTGAGGAGGGGGCTTGGGAGTGACCCAGGCCAGGACAGTGAGTCTTGTCCTGATTCCTAAAAACATCACATCACAGAGCTTCCCAAGCCCTGAGAATCTCAGAAAGCAACCATGTTTCAGAACTGGTTGTTCAGGAGACCCTCAGGCCCCCCCAAGAAGACCACAGAGCAAAGTTTTCAAACCCTTAAAAGTCAGAGTATTGCCTTTAATTGGAAAAGTTCTGATGATCTATGTAAAGCATAGGAAAGTAAAATGTACACCACTCAGCCCAAGTTAGGGTAGAGAAAGAAAGGTAGCATTAGGATGGAGGTGGTGGTGATTTGATGAAATGTCTCCTTTTAAAATAAACCTGGGTCACATAAAAACCAATGTAAAAAAAAAATCATCTGAATTTTGACTGGCTTTGGACTGTACTTGAGAAGCTTACAAGGATAAGAGCATAACTGGAGAAAAAAGAAGAGGAAGGGACTGGATTCAGAAATAATACCCTGATACAAAATCGTTATTCTTACACAACTTCAAACTTGAATTATATCAATAATTCCACCTCCCAAAAATAGGGGGATGTCAACATCTTTAAAGAAGAACCACAATTCTATGAACATGATATGAACACCCCCCGCCTGACAGGAGCTGGAGGAGAAAACCGGAGTTCCAGGGAAGGCAAGAGGGTAGAGGATGGTGACAACAGCAGCAATCACATCTTCTCTCTGAGGAGGAACTTTTCAGCTCACAAAGCACTTTCACTTTCCTATCTCCCATCACGCCCCCAGGGCAGTCCTGTGAGGAGGGTGGGGATACCCGATTATCTCTATTTTATGCTCTGAGAGGTTAGAAACCTGCTCAAGGTTCCTCAGCAGGGCCAGGCATCCTCCGTGAATCCCAACTCACAAAGAATTCCAACTCACAAAGAACGCTGGGGACATCTCCCCACGGGTGCTCACGTGTCTGAAATGGTGGGAAAAAGGGGTAGGGTTATGAGCTGACTTTGAGTTATTACTACAAGAGCTGTTGGTACCCTCACAGCATGAGGTTAGGAGATAAGAAATCCACTTCTTCCGCTGCCTTAACAATCGCTGCAGCCACCACCACAACCACCATAAAGGTTATAGGCTAGTCACTAGGAGTCAGACATGGCTCTAAGCACTTCACATCCATTAACTAGGTGGACTCTTACAGCCCTAAAGAGGAAGGTATTCCCATTAATACCCCCATTGTACAACTTGGTAAATAGCAAGGTTAAGTAATCTGCCCAAAGGCAAAGAGGCAGGCCGGAGCCGGGCAGTCTGAGGCCCTCTGACCACTAAGCCATCTGGCCTGGCCTGAGGTCAGTGGATTCAGACCCATGAGGACCTGGACTTGGGGTGAGGGGAAGCGGAGATGGCATGCTGTTACAGTTCCTGATAACGCCGCTTCCTCGACTTCCAGATGCTTCCCACTTTCAGAAATAAACAGGTCACCACCTTCCCTTGCTCCCTCCCTCCCCTTCCATTATTGGGTTACCGCAGGAGGATCATGTATTAAGGCAAATGCTACTGGGATATAACCTAATAACCACCCATCTTCTAGCATTCAGCAAGAATGAACGCTACAGGGCACACATGCAAACTTGATTCACTACTCAGGAGCGATCTCTGTGCAGGTGTAATTCCATTGTCCACCTCACACAGCCCAACTTCTGTCCATAAAACACGAAGTCTCCATCAGTCAGAACACTCAAGAATGAAAGGCCCTGCCTCCTGACCCGTGTTTCAGGTGCAACTAGTCCCCACCAGGGACAGAAAGTCAAATCTAGCCCATCTTTCCACTTAGAAACACACAATACCAAGCACACACACAGCTTATGCAGAAGGCAGCATCAGACCAGAGGCATACAGCTACCCTGTGTTCAATTCTGCTTATTTATTAGCCCTCAAATTACACTAGGTATTACAATCAATGAACATTATAAACTACATTCATTATAATGCTGACTCTATGGCCAGACCTGACCATCAATGGCTCATTCTCTAAAAAAGATTTTCAAACCCACACAGGAATCCTTTCTATACAGCAAGCTATGTGATGTAGGCTTGTACCTGCACTGTGGGCACCTGAGAGAGAGGTCAAGCCCTGGGCTTCAGATCCTGGCCCGGTCAGTCACCTTCAAAACAGGAGAAGCTGTGACCTCAGAGCAAGAAGTCATTCAGCCCTAAGTGGAGAACTCAGAGCCAGGCTTCTGATCTGGAATGTTCTCTGCTGATGGCTTAGGAGAGGGTTGGCAAACCCTGGCTCACAGGCCAAATCTAGTTCACAATGTTTTTGCATGGCCCATGAACGAAGAATGGTTTTTACATATTTTTAATGGTTGAAAAATAACCAAAAGGATAATAAAATACATAGGATTCACGTTTGTGTCCATAAATAAAATTGTGTCAGAACGCAGCCATGTCTATGGGTTTGTGTGTTGTCTATGGCTACTTTCATGCCACAACTGCAGAGCTGGGGAGGGGTGGCAGAGACCAGGTGACCTGCAAAGTGAAAAAATATTTACCGTCTGGCCTTTACCAGAAACAGTTTGCTGACCCCTTAGAAGAAAGTGCCAGGCACTGCTAAAAATACAATCTCAAAAACCTAAAAGGAGCAGGAGGGAAATACAAATAAATGGCTACTTCTTGATCACTAACTCAGGTCCAGAAATTCGGTAGCCACACCAGAGGTCCCTCGATGGAGGGGGAAGAGACATCAGCAGAAAATGGTTCGTCTCCAAGGCCTGCAAGGAAAACCCTGGGCCCTCCTAGCCACATTCTCCACCGCACTCCCTTGTAGACACTTTCCAAGACAGATAATGAGGCTGGATCGAAGCACAGTGATTCCACTTGTCCTGTGGCTCCAACACTACAAAAAACAAGGGCAGGGAAGGGAGCTGGCTGGAGTTTCCACCAGAGTTCAGCCGGCACCTCCTTCCAATGCTCAGCCGGAAGCTGACAGACAAAGAGCCCGCGCAGGACAGGAAGCCCATACTAAGTCACCAGGCGATGACCTCCTCAAGGGAGATTTGTTACTGGAAAGGAGGCAACTGACAGTCTCGGGTTGGGGGTGGAGGGGGGAGCTGGGTGGGGTGAGCCAGGAAGTGATTCCTTTGCCAAGTTGTGTGTGTGTGTGTGTGTGTGTTTTAATGAAGATGTAGGCTCATCCTTGTCCCCCATTCCTATCCTCCTTGCCCCCCCTCATTAGTCTGGGAATCCCAAGAGCTGGGATTATCAGATATAACAAATAAAAATCAGGATGCCCACCTAAATTGGAATGTCAGAAAAATGAACATTCAAGTTAATTTTGTAAAACAAACTTGCCCCAAATACTGCTTCTCTGAAATTCAAATTGTGGGACATATACTGATTGTTTATCTGAAGTCAAATTCAACGAAGCAACATGTATTTTATCTGGCAACCCTACCTAGAACCCAAATCATTCAGAGAAGGTGACTCCTTGGCCCTGGCCCCTTCTGGCAAAGTCCCTTCAAGGCAGTTCTCCGTGCAGTGGGCCTGTCACAGGCACAGCATGAGCCTGCCTGCTGAAGCTTCCAGAAACCACCTAGAAGGGCAGAGCACCTGGGCCCAGCACCCAGCCGAGCAGCTGAGGGAAAGGCAACCAGCCCTTGGCCAAAGAAAATCGTCCCAGCCTCTCCTTGCCCAGTCATCGCCTGGATCCAAGACCCACGTCCTCTCCTACCCTGTCACCAGGTCCCCATCCTGTCCCCAGGCCCCATAAGAAGCCCCTCTGAAATGGAAAGGATCTCCTCTCCCTGACACCTATTCTACCGATATGGCCTCAGGGCATGGAATTTAAAGGAACAAGGAATCTGGGGGAAAGGAGAGTGCTGAAAACATACCAAGTGAGAGGGTCCTAGACAGAAGTCTGGGCAGTGACTGCTGTGTTGGGAGCCACAGGACAAGCAGAATTGTTGTGCTCCAATCCACCTTCACTATCTGTCATGGAAAGGGCAGGCGTCTGCAAGGGGGTGCAGTGGAGAGTGTGGCCAGGTAGGCACAGGGCTTTCCCGCAGGAGAACTACAGAACTCCTTCCATCCCCTGGTAAGCTCCACAAGGGCAGGGATTCCTGTCTGTTCTATTCACAGCTATATCCCTAGAGCCTTGGGCTGAGCCTGGCACATACTGATACAGATAACTGTGAGATTGTTATGGGCTCAATTATGTCCCTCCTCCCCATTCATATGTTGAAGAACTAACCCCCAGTACCTCAGGATGGGACAGTATTTAAGACAGAGTCTTAAAAGAGGAAATTAAGTTAAAATGAGGTCATCAAGGAGGCCAAATCCAGTCTGACTGGTGTCCTCATAAGAGGAGATTAGGATACACAGAGACACCAGGGGAACACACACAGAGAGAGAGAGAGAGAGAGAGAGAGAGAGAGAGAGAGAGAAAAGACCACACAAGGATAGGGCAAGAAGGCCACACCTGCCGACACCTTGATCTTGAACTTTCAGCCTCCAGAACTGTGAGAAAATATATGTCTGTGGCTTAAACCCCCAATCTATGGTACTTTGTTAGTGGGAATCCACTAATGGAGGGAAGAGGGATGCACCCACGCCTGCACACATATCCTTCATGGCACCCTCAGTATGTGCCAGTTCAGCAGGCTCCAAGGGCCAAAAGCATTTGCAGACTCTCCCTGGAGCACCATCCAGGTGAATGACCCAAAGCTGCTGGGGACAGGGACAGAGTGCAGCTCTTATCACTCCATTCTCCAGACCTTCCCATTTTTCCTTGCTCCTGGGCCACTTGCTTAGGCACTTCTGTCTTTAACCAAAGAGCAGCTGGAGGACAGCCCCTGGTGTGACCGCCTGGGAGGTTTCTACCGGCTTCTGCCTCCCAGAATGCCCCGTAGCTTCCCAGGTTCCAGCCTGCCGCAGACATGCTTGCCTACCCAAGTCCTCCGCCACTCCATCTTTCTAGCAGGCAAAGTCCTGATCCTGTCCAAGTATTATTCCCCCTTCCATTGGATCTCTGGCCCTCGTGGGTGAGGTAATTCCATTTGCTGCACCCTGTTTCATCTAGGAATGTACGTATTAGGCCATGCAGCCAAGTGAGGCAGGAAGGCAAGTCTGAGGACTGGCCAGCGACTGGAAAGGTTTCCTTACAAAAAGGAGAGAGGCTGAGAACAAATATCTCTTGGGCCTCAGCGTGCGGATGTGATGCCTGAAGCTGCTGCAGCCATTTGCTGACCATGACAGGAGGAAGTCAGCGTGCACAGGATGGCAGAGTAGAAAACGGGAACACCAGGTCCCTATGAGGTCACTGGTGGCTGATTTAACCAACAATGAGATGGCCGTACCTCTGGACATCTATCCTATGAGAAAGAAGACCTCGTTGTTATAACACCATTTGAGTTAGGCTGTGCTCTCCATCTACTGAGCCTGAGCTGGAGTGCCACCAGGACCCACTTTCTGGCTCTATGAGGCAGATGCTGTGGTTCCTGATCTTTTCAAGTTTGGGAACCCCTTACAACACCAAAACGTTCTACAGACCACACACATAACAGCAGCCCCACTTTTAGTATCCAACGACTATGATCTAATAAAAGAATTTGACTTTTAGTAATGCTTTTACGTGAATACGCATTTCAGACCTCTAACCCCAGTACATTTAAAAACAGTCAGACACAATTGTATGCAACACACACATTAAATGAGGCTGCAGGCAATCCTTGGTGTGCATACAGGTTCGAGGGGCCTCACATTAAATGCTCAGTCCCCTTCCCTGTCTACTCAAGAAACACTTGGTCCCCAAGTCAAGAACCCTCCAACTACACAAAAGGCTAGAACCTTTCCCACTCAGCTTGGGTCCAAGCTTGAGGTTTCTCCTGATTAATTCAAGCCCAAGTACTATTTAAGACTCATCTCTCCCTGAGACTTATCTCTCCCAGTGAAGTCTTCCGAAATGGTGCCCTTCAATTGTGGATTCAAAATTGCCTCATGATGCCTGCATGTCAACCTCAAGCATACTGGATTTCTCTCACCCAGATAAAAATCTGGTCTCTCATTTTATTTTTTCCTAGTACTCCTAACATAACTGACCAATTTCCCAAGATCTGAAAGGTAGTGACAGTGCAGTGATGGTGATGGTGGTGGTCATAACATTTTAGCACCTAATCTGTCCCAGACAATGTGCCAAGTACTTTACATGCATTATTTAACTTCATCTTCAAAACAACCTTTGAGATAATACATTATTATTAATCCCATTTTACCTACTGGAGGGCTGACGACAGAGTTTAGGTAACTTGCCCAAGGCCACACAGCAAGTAAGAAAGTAGGAAGCAGAGCTGGGATGGCAGTCACCACACACAGGTATGAGCAAAAGCTGTGTGAGTGCAGAGAAAAGTGAGTGAGCCTTGGGAAGAGGCAGTGCCAGTGATATTTTGCTCCCTGAGGCAAAATGGTCAGGGGGCAGGAGGAGAAGTGAGAGTCTGATGCACTTTATTTTTATATCCTGAGTACTAAGAACAGTGATTTCCTCTAATATGGAGCTAAAATTATTGAATGGATGGGTAGATGGGTGGGTGGATGAATAGGTAGGTGGGTGGATGAATAGGCGGGTGGGTGGGTAGGTCGGTGCATGGATGGATGGATGGGTAGACAGACAGACAAACAGAAAACAGGAGATATTTTAAGGGCAAGGCTGATTCCATGAAGAAGTACTTTAAGAATGTCCTATAAGGCTGGAGACTATTCTGGAGAATGTCCCTCAAAAGATACAAATTGAGCCCAGAAATGCACACTCCAGATTGAGCCATAAGTGCCTTGATTCAGACCTTTATGCCTAGGACTGGAGAAAGAGGTGAGGATGGCCTGGATAAGAGAGGACAGTTTGGCACATTCAACCCTGGAGATGAAATAAAGATGCCTGCTACAGCCTAACCAGGAGCAGGAACCAGGTATTGGGACACTGACTTCCAAGAGGAGTAGAAGCTTGTGAAGGACCCTACAGTTGCTTCTTTGTTATTGCTGTTAACTTGTTACCTTGCTGTCTTTGCTACTTTATCTGTTACTTTGTTACTATTGTGTCTTTATCAGTACCCGTATTGATTCTCAATAGGGCCTGTTTGCTAGTCTTTTGGAAACACAAGGAAGGAGATGAGTGGGAAATTGCTTCTCACCATACCCCAGATGTGGAGGGGACATGAAAGGAGGAACGAGGACGCCACTAGCAAAGAAGAGAGGACCTGGTACAGCTTCCAACTGTGCCAGCCAGGGACTCCTGGGGGAAATGGTCTCTGAGGCTCCCAGGGACATGAAACATCCCAGACAACAGGAAGTAGTAGAGCCAAGAAAAGCCCAGTGTTTGGCCCCACAGGATCACTGGTGACTCTTTTTTTTTTTTTTGAGTCAGAGTCTCACTCTGTCACCCAGGCCGGAGTGCAGTGGCACGCTCACAGCCACAGCAGCCTCGACCTGCTGGACTCAGGCAATCCTTTCGCCTCAGTCTTCCAAGTAGCTGGAACTATAGGCACGTGCTACCATGCCCGGCTTATTTTTTTATTGTAGAGATGAGGTCTCACCAGGTTGTCCATGCTGGTCTCAAACCCCTGAACTCAGGTAATCCTCTCGCCTCGGCCTCCCAAAGTGCTGGGATTACAGGCTTGAGCCACCACGACTGGCAACTTTTGAAAGGACATCTTGAGGTGGCATCAGACAAACATGGATTCCAATAAGCAAATATGAATTATGTCATTATTAACTCAATCACTTTCAACTCCTGCTCTAGTCAGGCTATCTGTTGCTTATAATCACCCACTCCTGCATGTTTCAGTTTTGCACATTCTACTGGTTTCTTTGTTCCACCCTCTCTGCTATGGCCTGACTAACCTCTTCCCCAGCCACTGCAGTGGCCTTCCCAGTGACCACCCTGATCCTCATCTCTTTCCCTTTCAAACCAGCCTCAAAGTCAGAGGAAATTCTCCAAACCATGGAACCAATCGTGTCTCTTCCCAGTTGAAAGACACAATCCAGTCTCCTAAACACGGCATTCACAGTGGAGCCCTAGAAGCACCATCACAAACTTGCCGTCCATCCAGAATGGCTGTAGTTTCCCAGATGTCATCCTACCTTTGTGCCTCTGTACCAGCTGGGCCCTCTGGAATGGTTTCCATCTCTTCCATACCCTTCCTTGACCCTAGCTTCCCCCGCCCCCCACTATATACACACCATCATCATTCCTCCCCCCTAAGGGCTACTCTCCCTCATTCACGCATCACAGCAACCCCTCACCTGCCATCTTTACTCTTCATGCTCTTCATGACATATCAATTTCTCTCTCGCTGGATGGAAGCTCCCTGAGAACAGAACCTTACCTCGTTTGCTCACTGCTGAACCCAGTGCCTAGAGTTGTGTCTGGCCAGAGGAGGTATCTGTTCTTTATTGAATAAATGAACGACCAGCACTGCCCCATCTCCTCATGTGCACTGTGTGCCCTCTCATAGCACCCATCACCCAGTCTGACCAACATCTGTGGGTGTGACTGCACTCCTGACTTCACGGCAAACCCTGAAGAACAGGAACAGTGTCTTATCCATCCTTGCATCCCCAACTCTGGCATGGAGTAGATGCCCAATGATGCTTGCCACATTATTTTCATGAAAAACATACATACACCATTCCATTTTAAAAACAAATTATTAAGGCTTTATTATCTCTGATCGTTACCAGTTAGGAAGAGGGAAAAAAAAAGGTTGCAGTACTCAGCTTTTTAAAAGGCAGAAGATTTTCTTTTTTAAAAGGAAATCAGGGCCGGGCTTGGTGGCTCAGCCTGTAATCCCAGCGCTTTGGGAGGCCAAGGTGAGTGGATTCCCTGAGCCCGCGGGTTCAAGACCCGCCCAGGCAACTTGGCGAGACCTCGTCTCTACAATAAACAGGTAGAGCCTGAGTGACCCACCTGTGAGGGGTATAACTATGGCTCAGAAGGCAGCCTGTGAGTGAGGCAGGTAAGTTCTAGTGCACAGACTTTGTGAGAACAAATTCAGATGCCATCACTACTTCAAACCAGGTGCCTTAAAATGGCTTACAGATAGCTCTATCATGTCCTTGGGTGGAGAGACATTGTTTTTGACACATAGAGGCAGGCAGCTGGCTGGCTGCCAAAGCAAATGGTGTGAGGAGGAGTGGAAGGGTGATCCCAGGTCTCGGGTCCAGTGTTTTAAAAAGTACACATCAACTGCGCTCCTCCATAGAAAGTGAGATAAACATTCACACAGCCACACAAGTATAGCACCGCGAGTAAACAAGTCTTCTGCTGGCATTAAACTTCTGCTAAAAATAAATAAATAACATTGCCACCAGCGTTCTTTCCTTTACTTAAGCTTTCTGGAAGATGTCCAACTGGCCATCAATTTGGACAGAGTTTTACACATGAGAGAACTCTCCCCGGCATAGACACCGAGATATACACACGTAGCATAGCATGGTGAATAGAGAATGACCTTGGACCAGTCGCATGCCCTTTCTTAGCTTGGTTTTCCCAACTGTGTACAATGGGGATAACACCTGCTCTTCTCTGAAAGAAGAAGACCGTTACAGAGAGGATGAGGGGACACTATTTTTATCACCACTGCCAGGTTAAGCCTCCCACTCGAACTTGGAATGTTCACGAGCTGCAGCAGGACATGTGTACCTGGGCTGTCACAACTGGCCTGGCCACACCAGAGTATCTCAAGAGTCCTATAAGGAGTCAGGTAAGGAAAGAGCTCAGTGACGAGTTTCCAATTTAACCACAGTAGGCAAAGGCCACAAATGGCTCTTCAACAATTTTAGCAGCAGAATCAATCTCTGTCAGAGAAAACCTTATATTTAACCCTAATACACAAAACATAATTTATCTGAATTATATGTCATCATATTTACTTGTTATAAATCTGAGACCGTTCTCATGAACTCAGTCTACATCACAACTGAAGTTTCTAACACATTGCTTTTCTTTTGCCTACACAATATACCCCCTGAAAAAAATCCTGATTCACCGATAAATAGTTGCAAATGGTATCTATTTCATCCTTCACTTGCAGCCGCAGGAATCCATTCAATTAAACTAACCCAGAAACCTGAAGGTAGGGCCAAAAGAAATTTTTGGGTTTTTTTTTTTTTTGGTTTTTGTTTGTTTGTTTGTTTGCTTGTTTGTTTTGAGTTGGAGTCTCACTCTGTCACCCAGACTGGAGTGCAGTGGCCGCTCCTGGCCATCGCAGCCTCGACCTGCTGGACTCCGGCGATCCTTCCGTCTCAGCCTTCCAAGTAGCTGGAACTACAGGCACGCGCTACCACGCCCGGCTAATTTTTTGATTTATTGTAGAGATGAGGTCTC